>NAJN01000609.1:0-19836 GCA_005059845.1 Cryomyces minteri | reverse complement strand
GATTATCTGATCCCGTAATCTGATATCTACATGGTACTGCGGGACCCAGACGGATTGCGACATCGACGTATAATCTTCTATTCAGATGCAAGAATATTGAGGGCATCTTACTCTATAAGCATGTACCTCTTAAGTGACATTATGAGATGAGTTCAAAGGAGTTCTCTGGGATACACATGTGTGTATGCACGGTGGTATGTCTCTCCTATAGCAGCTGCAGTGCCTCAATTGTTGGTTGTCTCTCGATCATTCTAGACGCGTTTCACGTAGTATAGTTACATTTAGCACTGGCTGTCTCTGAGATTTCACAAGCTGTTCAATTGGCATGTGTTTACTACTACTAGAAGCTATAGCTGGGAGTATAAAGCTCTATCAATGCTCTATATAACGGACACTGAGCAACACAATCCCACCGCTTTGCTCGTGCGTGTGTTCCGGTATCTGGCTCTTCGTCTCCCACCTATGATGTCGGACCCGGTTCAAGGACTTGTACAACGTTTGTAATAGGCCGCGTCTCAAGTCCGTGGAGAGGCCTCTTAGACCCCTTTGCTTCACAACGGGAGCTTGCTGTCTGCCGTTCTTCTCATAGTCGTACTTTCCAAGGAGCTTACCAACTGCAGACCTCGTCGTATCAAGTACGTAGCGGTAGGGCGACGTAGTCGCCCTCTTGTCCACACAGGTGCGGCCAGCTTTGTAGTAGTCGGGCCACATCCCAAATACTCGGCTTGGCTTAGAGGTTCCCATTCAATCACGAATGAAGCAAGACGGCATCGTCGTTCGAGAGATTCATGACCTGTAGCAGCGTTGATAAGCCTAAGAGGTATCTCGTAGCGGGTGTGCAGGTTTTGTGGCAATGCTCCTCGGTGTCATTGATATAGGGGCGGTGATTACTCTTCGGCGTCCTCAATCGGGGGAAGAGTGACTCAGGTGCTTCGTAAGGCAGCATCTGTAACCCGTTGTTGGTGTGTCCGCATTCCGCGAAAGAGCAGCGGATTTCACGGCAATCCGGCTCTTGTAAATGGGTTCGGTGCTCCGTCGGGAATAGCGCAGTGGAGCGATCACCGCAAATCCCCTCGCCTTCGCGCTTTGCGACGCCCGAGACGGAAGCCTCATCTTTGTATATCCATCCTCGCAGCCCTCTTGCCTGTTCCACAGCTCGGCACCTGCATTGATGCTGGCATTCTCGTTGTCGACGTTCTAACAGCCTTACCATACTTCACTTGAGCCTCGACGTTGTTCCTCCCGAGTCCTGCGACGGGAAGACTCGTGCGACGGGATTAAGCGAGTCGCCTTACAGCGGGGACTCGCCTCCCCATGGACCACGGCCAAGAGCTCGATCATTCCTCGACGTCGTCGCATACACTCGCACATGACAAGGAGGTGCATGCAGACGATGTTTCACAGGAGTCGTTGCACCAGCCGCCGTTGGACGGTGGCGCTGTAGAGAAGCAGATCTCGAAGAACCCGTCGGTCAACAATGTCAACGCCATTCCAAATGGAGGCCCCACGGCATGGCTCCAGGTTGCCGGTTCCTTCTTCCTCTTCTTCAACTCATGGTCAGCAGTGGTCTCAGTAGCTTGTCACATGCATTGCCATCTGTCACACAACAACTTCACACCTGTGTATGCTCGAAGCACACGTGACTGACCTTTGGTACAGGGGAATCATCAATACATTCGGAGTGTACCAGACATACTACGAAGGGGGCATCCTCGCCGGCACATCCCCATCCAGCATCTCTTGGATCGGCTCCATGCAAGCCTTCCTCCTCATGCTTGTCGGAGCACTGACGGGACCTGTCTACGACGCTGGCTACTTCCGCTCGCTCGTCTTCACAGGCTCCTTTCTCGTCATTTTCGGCCAGATGATGCTCAGTCTCTGTACCCAGTACTGGCAGGTCTTTATCGCTCAGGCCATCTGCGTCGGTCTTGGTGCGGGATGCCTTTTCGTGCCCAGCGTGGCTATCATCTCCACGTACTTCAGTACTAGGATCGCTACTGCGATGGGCATTGCTGCAGTGGGAAGCAGTCTTGGTGAGTCATCAACGTGACCTTGCAAGAGTGCTTGAGTACAAAAATTGACAAGATTCTCAGGCGGTGTAATATACCCAATCGTCTTCTACCGTCTCCAACCCTCGATCGGCTTTGGCTGGGCCACTCGAGTCATCGGTTTCATGATGCTCGCGACTATAGCGGTTCCGAACCTCGTCATGAAAGTCCGCGTGCTCCCCGCAGCTCGGCGCAAGATCCTCGACCTTGCAGCATTCCGCGAGCCTGCCTACTTCTGTTTCGTCCTCGGCGGCTTCCTCGGCTTCATGGGCCTATACGCCCCGTTCTTCTACGTCCAGACCTACGCCATCACCAACAACATCACGAACCCCAACCTGGCTTTCTACCTCCTGTCCATCATCAACTCGGCCTCCATTTTCGGCCGGCTGATCCCGAACCTCGTGGCCGACAAGACGGGACCCTTCAATATGATCGTGCCGTGCGCTCTCATCAGCGGCATCCTCTCGCTCTGCCTGATCCCCATCAAAGCAGTCGGCCCCCTAATCGTCTTTTGCATCCTATACGGCTTCTTCTCCGGCTCCTTCGTCTCGCTGCCCCCGACCATCTTCGTGCACCTCTCGCCCAACCGCGGCATCATCGGCACGAGGATGGGCATGGGCTTCGCCATCATCAGTATCGGCCTGCTGATCGGCACACCCATCTGCGGCCAGATCCTCGCCCACGCGGGCTTCACTTACGTGTGGGTCTTCGGCGGCGTCATGACTGTCGTGGGAGGCTCTTTCATCGGAGCCGCGAGAGTCTTCCAGGGCGGCTGGGCTCTCACCAAGAAGGTCTGAGCCGGACTTGGACGACCAGGCCGCCTGGTCGCGTGCAGCTTGGTGGCGGGCCTCGCGATGGCCGCACCGCGGCCGCGCAGACCAGCGCTGCCGTCGAGACCCTCTGGCCACGACATCGCTCCGAACAGTTTGCGTGCTCACGAGCAACCAACGACACCCGCCAAACGCGAGCGCGCCGGGAGCCGGAAGTGCTCACGCTCGACCACGCACTGATGCTCGGCGAGCACCCCGAACGGCCGAGCCTGCGCATGGCCTCGCGCCGGAAGAGCATTTCGACGACGGCGGTCTCCTCGGACATCTGGGGCACGTGGAGGATTGCGGGTGACCGGGCGGCCGAGGCATTTGGAGACGGCGCATGTTTATTTGGGGGGGGTTCTTTCCTTTCGTTTTTAGATGTCTACACGCATTTGGAGCACGAAGCCGGCGCTTGGAGACGAGTTGTGATGGCTTGGATGAACGTTTGGGGTCTGATCATCCGCGCTTAGATGCTACGTACGCTGGCGAACCACTAATGTATGCCTTACGCTACATGCTTTCCCGTGAAACCTGAAGACTCCAGTCACACAAACTGAGCACCTGCACCCCGACGCAAGCGTCTCACCAGCGCCGACTTCGTTCCCACACGCGAGCGCAGGACGCGACCCTACAGCCGCTCCCGCTGCAGGCCGCTCCACCCCCACGCCTCGGCCAGCATCTCGGCCGCGCGCTCGCCGATGCCCAGCACCGTCAGCATGGGATTGATGGTCGGCATGTCCGGAAAGACGCCGGCGTCCGCGATCCTGCACCCGGCCAGGCCCCTGAGCCGCAAGTCGCTGTCCACCACGGCCGAGGCATCGCGCTGCACGTCGCCCATCTTGGTGGTGCCCGCGGGGTGGTAGACGGTGTGCGCGACGCGCCGGCCGTACTCGGACAGCTCCTCGTCCGTCTGCAGGAGCGGGCCGGGCGCGACTTCGCGCTTCAGCCAGGACGCGAAGGGCTGTTGCTCGGCGCATTTGCGGGCGGCGCGGAGGCCGGCCACGATGGTTGCCGCGTCGTAGCCGTCGGCGTCGGTGAAATAGCGGAAGTCGAGCGCGGGTTTGTCGGAGGGGTTGGCCGAGGTTAGGTATAGACGGCCGCGGGAGCGTGGGCGAGGAATGTTGGGCGTCATGCAGAAGGCGTCGATGGGGGTGTCGTAGCCGAGTCTGAGTGGTGTAGTCGGTGTCAGTATGCATGTCCGATAGATTGCTAGGTTGGTGGTTTGGCGTAGGGTAGAGGAGAGAAGGGAAGTACCTGGATGTGTTGAGACAGAAGGGGATCTGGTAGCAGTGCATCATGACGTCCGCAATATCGCCGTCACCACCTGCAGCGTTCTTGACCTCTCTTCGCAGGAAGATACCCGCGTCGGAGTCCATGGTTGTTTGATTGGCCGGCACAGGCTTGTTCAGCTCCCAGAGGATGATGCTCTCGGGATGGTCCAGAAGGTTTTCGCCGACGCCTGGGATGTCTCGTACCACGGGGATGCCGAGGCCCTCGAGTTGCTCTTTGGGACCAAGACCAGAAAGCAACATCAGACGCGGCGTGTCCACTGCGCCGGCGCAGAGTACTGTCTCTGCCTTGGCTTTCAGAACACGCTTCTCGCCGTTCTGCAGCGTGAGATCTACCCCGGTCACCCTGTCACCGTCGACGTTGATCTTGCTCACCCATGCATTCGTCAGGATCGTCAAATTCGGTCTCTTCTCCTCTCCTCGTAGGATCGGATGAATGTAAGCCACACTGGCGCTGCTTCGTCGTCCATCGTCTGGGTTGTACGACACGGAGAAGAAGCCAACGCCCTGCTTCAGTGCGCCCGTGCTGCGGATCTCCTTGTTGAAGTCGTGGATCACCGGTATTTTCATGGCTGCAGAGCACGATTCAACCCAATCGCGACACAGCTGGTTTCTGTGGCGCTCATGCACGGGCTGGACGGTGTTCCTCAGATTATCCAACACCCTCGTGAACGTCTTGATCGACCAGCCGGTGCAGCCCTTCTCTTCCCAGACCTCGCAGTCGTACTCGAACGGCCTAAAGCTGATCAGGGTGTTGTGCGAGGAGCAGCCGCCGAGGACTTTGGCGCGCGAGTGGCGGATGTACGAGTTGCCGTTGGGCTGCTCGGTCGTGCCGTAGTCGTAGTCGAGCTCGCCGCCGAGGAGATTCAGCCAGTCTTTTAGAAGCAGGACCCGGTCGTCCATGAAGTCGGAGGGGCCGGCCTCGATGAGGATGACCCTGCGTCGAGGAAGATACTCGGAGAGACGTGAAGCAATGACACAGCCTGCTGTGCCGCCGCCTACTATTACAAAGTCGAAGTCATTGACTGCATCTGCAGGCAACTGAGTCGTCGTCATGCTGCCAGACGCTATATATGAGTCCGCAGAAAGAGGTACTGCCTATGGGACCTAGATGAGAGACCCGAAGCGGATGAGATGTTCGGAAGCCTGTTGAAGACTCTGGAAAGACACAGCTACAGTGTGCGCTGTTTGAGAGATGCTCGCACAGCAGCGACGAAAGCCAAGCAGCGAGCTACCAGAAGGAAAATATATACACTTCAACCACGAGACTTAAGCGGCCGGTGACGTGCTCGCGCGGACAGGGACAGGTCCGACAGAAGGCTCGTACTGAGGTGTCTCTTATCAGCAGCCGGCACAAGCGCAAGAGTCTTCATGGCTGGTAGAAGCTAAGAGACTGGGGATTGGCGACACAGAAGCGCCGCTGGTGGCCGAACAGCGGTTGTTGTCGCCGCTGCTGACGGGCGGTCGTCGGGTGAAAACGAAAGGCCGCTCGGTGGACAGACACGCCAGACACGCCAGACACGCCAGATGCTTCTAGCGGCAGCCTTGCGAGCAGCAACCAGCATTGTCTCGGGAAACAGTGCGAATGCGGTCAATCGATGCGAAGACGCTTGGATCGAGCTTGCAGCTCCAAGACGCACCTTGGCACAAAGGTCGATGGAACGACGATGCGAGACCTCCGTGGACGTGTTGGAATCGCAGACTCTGCTACACTTGCTCCATATACCAGCGAACGCCTCGAGGCGTCAAGTCACTACTGCTGAGTTGTATACAACTCTGACAGTGACAGTGACAGTGACTCCGGAACACGGAAGTAAAAGCTCGTCTGTAGCTTCACAACCCAACACAGCTACACCTCTGCCCACAGCATCGCCTCGCTATCCACAAGAGAAGGCTTCTCCTGGCCCTCGGCTCTAGTCTGTTACTCCACCATGTCGGACCTCCCATATCCCACTCGACAACTCTTCTACGACGGCAAGCCTCAGGCCGCAACATCCAACAAGACCTTCCAGACAGCAGACCCTTCCACCGCAACACCACTAGCAGAAGTGCAGACCGCTTCCCACGCCGACATTGACGCCGCCATATCATCCGCCCAGAAAGCCTTCCCCTCCTGGTCATCGACACCACCAGTAGCACGCGCCCGCATTCTCCAGAAAGCTGTACACATCCTCCGAGATCGTAACGACGAGCTCGCCAAGACTGAGACGCACGACACTGGCAAGCCGTTCTCAGAAACAAGCACCGTAGACGTGGTGACTGGCGCCGATGTACTGGAGTACTTTGCAAATCTAGTAGCAAGTGGTGGCCTCAATGGGGAAACGACGCAACTCCGCGACGAAGCCTGGGTGTATACGAAAAAGGAAGCGCTAGGCGTCTGCGCAGGCATAGGAGCATGGAACTACCCCATGCAGATTGCGCTATGGAAGAGTGCGCCGTGTCTGGCGGCTGGGAACTGCATGGTATACAAGCCGTCGGAAGTCACGCCCCTACATGGTCAGATGCTTGCGGAAGTGTACAGAGAGGCTGGCGTGCCGCCTGGCGTCTTCAACATCGTGAACGGCGCCGGGGAGGTTGGAGGGTACTTGACTGCACATCCTGACATCGCGAAGGTGTCCTTCACTGGCCAGGTCAGCACGGGCAAGAAAGTCGCCGCGTCCGCAGCTGGGGGTATGAAGTACGTGACGATGGAGCTTGGTGGTAAAAGCCCTCTACTCGTGCTGCCGGACGCGGATATGGAGCAAGCAGTCGACGGCGCCATGATGGCGAACTTCTTCTCTACAGGCCAAGTTTGCACAAACGGCACGCGAGTGTTCGTGCACCGGGACATGAAGGCCGCGTTCGAAGAGACGCTGCTAAAGAAGATGCAATATATCCGCGCCGGCGACCTCATGGACCCCCACACGAACTTCGGCCCCTTGGTCAGCAAGCAGCACTACGACAAAGTGCTCGACTACATCCACCACGGCATCGACGTCGACAAAGCGACCCTGCTGTACGGCGGGCCCGAAAAGCCCACTTTCCCGTCGTCGCTCCCGAAGGAGCTGAGCAACGGCTACTGGGTCCACCCAACCATCTTCACAAACTGCAGCAACAATATGAAGATCGTCCGCGACGAGATCTTCGGCCCCGTCATGACGCTCTCGACCTACACCACCGTCCCGGAAGCTATCGTCCGTGCCAACGACACGACGCTCGGCCTCGCCGCCGGCGTCTTCACGAAAGACTTGAACGCCGCGCACCAGGTCGTGCAGCAGCTGCAGGCCGGCATCACGTGGGTCAACACGTGGGGCGAGAGTCCGGCGGAAATGAGCGTCGGCGGGTGGAAGCAGAGCGGTGTGGGTGTTGAGAATGGGCGGCGGGGGCTGGAGGCGTGGGTGCGGAACAAGAGCACGTTGGTTGATATGGGCGGGAGTGTGGCCACTGTGTTCAGTAAGCTGTAGGACACCTGAGTTGGAAGAGATTGTACAGGAGGCAGGAACGGGCAGGAAGTGATGCAAGATCGTGACGCCCTTCATGGGAAAACGGCCCGGGATCTGATGCTGCACCTGCTGCTGGCTATTGCCAAGAGCATACGTACAGAAGTGCTACGTAAAGCAGCTTGAGGTAATACCGGAGTTGGTCGACTGCCACCCTCTTTGGTCTGCGTCAACAATCTCCCAGGGGCAGGAAGATGAGGGTATGGGGAGCGACACGAGCGAGTCAGGATCAATTGACGACTCCAGAAGCCGTGGCATGGTAGGCAGTCGTAAATCCTCGAATCCAGCATGTCGCCGGTTCTAACAGCCATGACTCGTCTTATCGATTGGAGCTCCATCACGGACAGGAGCCGGGAGAGCTGTTCAACACCTATTTCACTTCCTCAACACACTTCAGACCAGCGTGAAACAACACCACGTACAACTTCGAATTCTGCTGCCAGTAGCTGTCTGACACCGCATTGCAGACCAATTCGTCACGGAACCCGAGATGGGCTGGTCATCCATCCTCCCCAACAACCTCAGCACCTTCGAGACATGGGTAGCTCGTATCTTCGTGAGTGAACAAGACCTACGTCGTTCTCACTGAATACTCACGAGTAAGAGCTGATCACCGCTTTACTGACCAGCTGTTCCTCGGCCTTGTCACTATCGGTCCTTGGGCGGCGATCCTCATCTGTGACCTTCTTCTCTATTCCTGGCGGTCCGCTACCTACGAAATCCCTGTCGTTGGCGGAAGAGCCCGAGGACGGCAACGACCGAGAGCTCCGAGTCTTACGGAGAGACCGAGTGGTCATCGACGTCGCTTCAGCCTTGCTGTGCCAAACATCAGTGAGGACGATGAGGGGAAGCGTGGATCTAGGCTCCGGGCGGGCTCGTCGAGTCAGCAACGAAGCGACACATCGGAGAGCGAGCACTAGTTTGATAAGATCCTTGAAAACCGGTGAAGATTAGACTACATGGTTGGTGTAGATCGGAGTGGTCATGACACGTCACGCTTGCTCGATAGAAAGAACGACGAAAGAACAGTGATGAATGGGATCTGGAACAGCCGCGCGTACGTGCCGAGTCTGTTCAATGAGCCCGGAGCTGGTAGGATTTGCTCGGTCTCCGATGTTCCAGAGAACACCTTGAGACTCGACGTGCACTACACCACCAATGTGAAGCGCCCCGTCACTTGGTACGATTTTGCTACGATTCAAATACTCCAAGCAAGAAGTAGGCAGCTTACAGCATCGATACCTTGGGTGTTTCGGCATGGAGGGTAAGAGCGTCGTCTGACGCCGGGCGCCTTCATTGGTCTTTGTTGCAGAAAGAGGGGGATCAGTTCCTACACAGACTTCAAGACATAGGGTCGCAACGGACGGCGCTTCTGGCTATGCGTAATGGACCGTGTCTAACCTGTTACTCTTTCTGACTACGCGAGAAAACCCATCCATACCGTATTACGATCCACCTGCGACTGTGGGTATGGCTTCTCTTCCTTCCATGCAGTAACATGTACCCCACCTCGTAAGTATACGAAAGGAAAGAGGAGGATTCCGGCAGGGGAAGAGTGTTCCGTTCGCCTCTCTCTCATTTCCTGACATGGAGTACGGATGAAACCCTCATAATTCGAAGACGCCAACGCAAGCCAATGATTGTTTGCTATATTGGGCGGCCTTGTTCAGCGGTTGCATTGCATGTCTTCGAACTGTAGCAAACCGCCGGACCAAGCAAACCTGGCCTATCATACATGCAAGGATAGCTATAAGAGAAGCTCGATCCCTAGTTCACAGCCTATCAGAACTTCCTTCCTGCAAGCAGCCGTGTGGCCCAACGCACCGGAAAATCTCACGAGGCTGCAAGCACTTATTTAGTGTATCACTCCTTGTACATGCGCTCCTCATTCAGCAGCATACACGAGTTGTTGTTTGCTGGCCTGCTTCTCGCCGCTAGTGCGAGAACTCCTGCAAAGTCATTGCGCTCCAACATAAACTCCAGTCGCCCTTGGCCTTCGTCATCTTACGTCAACCTCAGGCCTTTCTTGTTATATCTGCGGCCCCGACTCGGTTCTCTGAGCTCTCTATCATCTTCACCTATCACGAGACCTCCTCTAGTAGCATTTCGCCTAGCTTCCGTTATCAAAGTCTCTCACCAGAGCTGAGATGAGCAGTCTTCGTCCTCCGATGGCCACGGATGACCAATACCGGCCGATGCCATCCAGTCCATATGGATTCGATCCCAGAATTCCGGAAGCGATGGACCACGTCCGAATGGGAGTCGAGGGAGACTACTTCGGTGGTGGGGCACCGTATAGTGCTCCCAACTTCCGCGCAAGATCACCACATGGTGGTCCCTTTGAGCCAGACTCCTACATGAGGGGTCCGGAATACGGCGTTGAGGAGATGGTGCGAAGGTATGTCTTGGTTCTCGTCTGCGAAGCCTTCCTTCATCTAATGCCATCAATAGGACCAACCTGGCAGTGCATTTCGCCAACGAACGCGTCACCCACAACATGCGCTACGCCCAAGTACACACAGCCATGTGCCGGGACGGTAGATTTCCGGTAGACTTCCGAATGCCCAAGACTGTCGAGGAGGTGAAGGTCATGGACCCGAGCAAGCTCGATCGCATCCTGCAAGCATACGGCCTGCCGGCAGATCTACGATCGCTGAACCTGACCTCGCGCGACGGCGTCAGTACGAAGAGGGTACAGTCGGCTAAGCTGACGACACTTTATGATAGCCTGGGGGCACGGTCGCTGGCTGAGCATGAGAGGCGGAAGTTAGGCCTCAGCTCTATGTACTGAGCGTCGTACGTATGGCTTGTTCGACATCAGAAGAGGGACCTGTCCCACCAGCGACCAACTCGTCGGAGGAGAAGAATGAATCGAAGCTCTTAGTGTAGTTCAGCTTGGAGGGACGCACGTCCTTGGCGCATTTCATGAGCACACGAAAACAAAAGCATGACTTTCTCCAGACGGCGCGAAATTTTCCTGCTATCGACTCGATACTACTCGTCTGTTCTTTATGATATTCCTTGCCATTGTGAGTGTACCACAATTCATAGCAGTCAGCCAATTACTCCATCGCCTGTTCGGAGCTTTCCCTAATTAGGCAGTTCTGTCCAGGGTGCGTGGAGTTGCATCTCCACCTCGGGACAGGACGAGTCCCAACCGCCTTTCGAGATCAATATCACGATAACGGTGAATATCTTTCGAATTGTACCATTCTGCCTACAGGCATTAAACGATCGATCTTCTTCGTAGTGGGTTGGGTTGCCCTTCTTCCATCGCCGTACTTTGCCCTTCTTCCATCGCCGTACTAGAAGACTCTATGGGCCATCCATCGATTTGCACAGTGGCTCCGTGGCTATAGCTATGGACTCAAGATATGGCACGATCGTTGTGACGTGTCTGCTTGTGATATCGTTTCTGCTTTACCGGCGCATTGTGACGATTTTGAAAGGGAGGAAGGCCGTACAGGTCAGACATTTTGCAATTCCATTACACACTGTTCGGCACCCTTCATTTCTTAGATATCTCTCTGTCAGCCCGTAAAAAAGACTGTCTCCAGGGAGCATCAAGCAGTCAGTACGCGGTATTATTTTCAGGCGCATTTGGACGACGTCGGCGTGCAGCCAATGACTTGTGTCTCTACCATAGCAGACATGCATGAACACTCTTCTCGGCGATGGTAAAACGTCTGCCCCCACAGATCCGTACGACTCCATACAGCCTCTTTCCGACTTCGATTGGCGGACGATCGAACCTACTAAGCTACGTCCCTTCAAGCCAAGATTTCATCTTACCATGGGTAAGGCTGGTAACAAATGTTCCCTTGTTCTCAGCTGACGAATGCCTCAAGCACTCGAGAACATCACCCTCGCCGAACTCGTCCTCATTGACAAGACGTATCTCTCGCGAATAAAGCTTCGCCGTCGGCTGATAGCCGAACATCCTTTAGCAGTTATGGCAGTCAACCCTCGTGCCGACGAAGCGGTGCGAGAGATGTATGAGTGGGTTGTGGGGACCTACTTGCCAAAGCGGTATCCCACTATGTTCCGAACATTCCCAGCGGTCGAGAAGGTCGAGCGTGTGCTGCGCAATCTCGTCACGAACGAAGACATCCCCCTGAGACCTTCAACCGCTCTTTCCGCTCTCCAGACCCTCGGTGAGCACGTGGACGACGATTTCCTGTTCCTGCTGCCCGAGTCCGCACCCTCGGCTCCAGGCGCCCAGCCCAGATACAGGCTCGAGGCTTTCATAACATGCTTCCCCTCCGGCTTCAGCACGCTCAAGAAGCTAAATGGCACACTTGCCGCCATCCACGCCCCCGTCCCTGGGTACCCCGCGAAGCTGGAAAGGAGCATGGACCGCTTCTTCACGAATCTGCCTGTGGGGAAAGCGGTGAAGCGGGCGAACTGGACCATCACAACGACCGACGCGCTCTTCTCGCAAGCCGGCACCCATCTCTACTCCGGGAGCAGCCCCGGCAGCCCAGACGCGGATGCTGCGAACGCCAAGACTCTGGCCCTCGACAGCCCTGGCTTAGCCGAGCAGATCGCGGCGCAGCGAGCAGCAGTCAGCGTCCCGGACTGCCGCCTGCGCTGCGAGAGACAGACGCTGCACCGGCTGCCGAAATCCGGCGCGGTCGTCTTCGCGTTCAAGACGTATCAGTACAGGTTGGAAGATGTCAAGGCGGAGGGCAGTGGTGAGGATCTGGCGCTGGCGATCGAGGGATTTGCGAAGGGGAGTGTGCCGCAGATGGAGTTCTACAAGCGGGGAGTTGTATGGGGGGACAAGGTGAGGGAGTATCTGAGGAGCTGATCGTGTGGAAGACGCTTGGGACCTTAGATCACCGAACTTCCGGCACGAACGGCGGGCGAGTGGAGCCAAGCACCGTATGTGTGTTGTGTCGTAGCACATTCATAGAGACCGGAGTCATACTAGAAGAACACCTCGCAGGCGAAGCTGGGACGGGTCGGTGGACGGTAATCTGGCTGTCTCACTACGTTCCCACCACCGTGAATAGACTCAGTGGTAGAAGCAGCGATAGGAGTGCACAGTGAGATCGAAAAGAGTGAAGGATAGTGGATAAACAAAGCGGAGGATGACATAACAAGAGAGGGACCAGTGATAGAAGGCACGCCTTGTCTCTACTTTACTGCGTCAATTGTCTTGCAGACCAGAGGTCGTGGCAGTCGCACGACTGCAAGAACTGCTTCGGCTGCTACTGTATGGTAGTTTCAACTCTATGGCTCAGGAGAGCGCCCTACTGTACATAATCCCTGCCATGGACTAGGGTAAGCGAGCACGCCAGGGTCCTAAGATAAACAGACCCAAACATACCCATTGGGGATGCTTGTGCTCGTCAACTGAATCTAGGACAACGTGTCGAGCAAACTGTCACGATGACTGTGGAGAGGATGAGACCCTTGGGGTGAAGGAATGCGAGCCGGATCTGCAAAAGCGCTCTGCAATGGACCTATCGGCGGTTTCTTCAACGCCCACCAAACCCTCCGCAACACCTCGACTTTCAAGGCTCCCTGTGCCAAAACCGACCCAATTCAGAGCGTCTACACGTTCGACGACGCAGCTTCTTCCAAAGCATTCCTCTTCCATCGAGGGTCTTTCGGGCTTGGTCTCGAGGCCATTGCCAACGCCAGGCAGCCACACATCAATTCGAAGTAGAACCCTGCCCGATATAGCACCGCCGGGAAGCAGCAGAACGAAGGCAGTTTCGGGGAAGACTGGGGTTGGGACCACGAACAACGAAGGGTTCAAGAGGCCTACTGGAAGACCTCAATCTCGGCTGGTGCAACAAAGACAACTGCAGGCTCAAGAGACACTATCGAAGGAGCAGCTTCGGGATGAAGACAAGGAAGATCAACTAGGGTCGTTGGAAGGATTCAGGGCAGCGTCACGACAGGGCTTCGGGGACCATGAGTCTGAACTACCGCCCGACGTTCTCGGTGACAGCGAAAGTATCAACGCGTCGAAATCACGGAAGCCAAGGCTGTCGTTATCCGACCGAACTGTCGAGAGTCTGTCTCAACTGCCCTCGACGCCCGGCACTGGCAGACGCAAGTCCAGCTTCTTCTCTCCTGAGAGCCCAATGGCTCCTCTATCTCGTCCTGCTTCGGCGATGAGCAACAGCGCAAGGCCAGGGATCAGCGATGGTGGCTTCAAGGGTAGCCCGTATCCGCGAGCGACGTCTCCTTCAAAGCGAGTTCCTGCGACGAGTCCGAGGTACTCCATTGACCGTGGTATGGCGTCCTCGACTACTAGTAGGAGGAGCGCAAGTGCTGCGTTACCTAAAGAACTGCCGGGAGTTCAAAAGATCAAGCACAACGCAGGAGTTGCACCTCCGATCATGAGGGAGAACCCACTATTGGCAGCGTCGACTGTTCGAAGCACGCCGAGACCGTTGCAGGGTAGTAAGACTACCAATGCAAGGACACCTAGTTCCCGACCCGCTTTGAGAACTGTGTTCGCAAAACCGAAGTCAACCGCACCAGCTGTGTCTGGCACCCCCGAAGCCGAAGGGAACAGCGTTACTCTTGAGGATGCGCCTGGAACTGCTCAAAGGGTGGCAAGTTCATCTGCGTCACTTCGCGAACAGATTGCAAAGGCCAAAGCAGCGCGCCGAGCGGCTTCAAACAAGCCGCATGAGGCTTCCGTGGCTGAAGGGAATAACTTCAATGTTGATGCAGATCCATTCGGTCAGGGTCGAATAAGTGGGAAGGGCTTGTTACGCAAGCGGATAGATGCCGCACGCACCGATGGTCGCCTGAATATTGCGGCAATGAACCTGAAGGACATTCCGGACGAAGTAATGACGATGTACGATTTCGAACCCGCAAATATGAATGGAGTTGCTTGGAGCGAAACTGTCGACCTCGTGCGATTAAACGCGGCAGATAATCAGATCGAAAAGCTATCTGACGAGGTGTTTCCGGATATTGACAAAGAAAAGGTCGCGCTAGACGATGACGGGAAAGGTCTTCAATTCGGAGGTCTTGAGGCTTTGGATCTTCACGGCAACCTACTTGAGGAAATACCTCTTGGCTTGAGACGGCTTGAGAGGCTGACACATTTGAACCTTGTAAGTCGCTTTACGCACGGTGTGTGAGCCGTACGCATTTTTATCGTTGCCGATCCGCGAGTGGATCGTAGAGAGGAAATGAAGGGGCGATCTGCCAAGTCTTCGTTCGATCCCTTGACCTGCGATGTCAACATATCTTGGCAGCCCAATCAAGTTCCTGCGTACTCACCCAAGACAGGAATGATCGAATGAATTTGAACACGCTTTTCAAACACAGATGTCCGAGTAGCTGACAATACTGCCAGTCATACAACAAGCTTGACAACACTGCCCTCGACATCATCACTCAAGTCCAGAGTCTACGGGATCTCAAACTGACCAACAATAACCTTACTGGTCATCTTCCAAGGTGCATTGGACGCTTGCAGAACCTAGAAGTCTTGGACTTACAGGCCAATAAACTCCTTGGTCTACCGTCGAGTATACGAGAGCTTGTTGCCTTGAGGATGTTGAACGTAGCTAGCAACCAGCTGACGGCACTCCCAATGATCGACCTACATGACCTGCCTCTAGTCGAGCTTATAGCGTCTAATAACACCCTCCTCGGGGCCCTGTTTCCACCTTCTATTCCAGGTTTCCCACTCTTGCAAAATTTGGATGTAGCGCACAATGCCTTGGCAGCGTTGAGCTTCTCTGATCCGCCGTCCCTTTCTGCACTGCGAAGCATTCAATTGTCTAACAATCGCATGAGCTCGCTGCCCGACGTCTCGTCTTGGTCATCATTGATCACTCTATCGGCGGCAGAAAACAAGATTGCCGCACTCCCTGGGGGCCTCACTTCCTTGCGGTATTTGAGAAATGTTGACCTTTCGGGCAATGTCCTCGTCACGCTGGACGATGAGATAGCCCGGATGGAAGGCTTGGAGGCGTTCAACATTGCAGCCAATCCATTGCGAGAACGCCGGTTGCTTGGCATGACGACCGAGGATCTGAAAAGCCACTTTCGTGGCCGCCTCACTCGCGGTAATAGAGAGGAGCCATGCAGTATGGGGAAGACTTTGGACGCCGAAGATCAGCTCAATGATACTACCGCCATGGCAGGATGTTGGAAATTGAAGCCGTTGGGCATCCTAGATCTTTCGTCTCAACAGCTCGAGGACCTTGACTCCGACACCCTCCGCGTCTTTACTTCCACCAACGATGTTCGACAAGCGCAACTGCACCACAACTCGCTAATAACCATACCTCCATGCCTCATGTTTGCTCAGAACTTAAGAGCGTTGGACCTCTCGCATAACAACTTCCACACCGCATACCTCAAAGAGACGCTGTCCTTTCTCAATCTTCACGAACTCCGCCTCTCCGCGAACAAGATGAAGAGCTTCGCCCCCTTAATACAGTACCTGCAAGCACCCCATCTCCAGCAGCTTGAAGTATCCCAAAACCGGCTCAACGGCTCGCTACCCGTGCTCCGCCAGAGCTTCCCTGCGCTCACAGTCCTCGTAGCATCGGACAACAAGATCGCAGATCTCTCCGTCGACGCGATCCGCGGCCTGCACGTCGTCGACCTGAGCAGCAACGACATCGGCCGCTTGCCGCCGGAGATCGGCCTCTTGGGCGAGCAGGGCCTCAGGCGCTTTGAGGTTGCGAGTAATCGGTTTCGGGTGCCTGGGTACGCGGTGCTGGAGAAGGGCACGCAGAGCACGTTGGCTTGGCTGAGGAATCGGATCGCGCCTGCTGTCGCGGCTGGTGAGGGGAGAATGGAGAGGGAGGGGGACTGGATGGATTGACATGGATTGCGGGCGATGGCGTTGGCGTGGGGATCTCGTTGGGTGCTCTGAGAGCTTGATTGCAGGTCTCACACGGAGCTCGAAGACTCTGTCTGTGATTACGACTTTGGCGTCTCCACAACGATTTTGAAGGCATGCTACGTGTGGCGTTGCACTCTGTATATCTCAACGCTGGCATTCTGTAGTCGCCGGCCCTAGCAGAGTCGCAAACCCTACGATCACAGCTGTCATAGAAAGAGTAGACCCTTCCCGGCTCTTAGAGTACAAACTCAAGCAGCAACACAATGTTACGCTGAAGTGACATGAAACAAAGTGCAGTTGAACAACATTTCGCACCCCCTATCAAAAATCCCTAGGAGAGACTTACTACCAAAGTTTTCGCCACCCGCTATAGAAAGCGATCACATGCACACCAACTTCGATCCGTTCCAGGGGCTTCCATCATCGTCTCAACGGGTAGTGTAGGGAATTCAGGCGATGACCCTTAATTTTGGCTGCCGTTTGCGATTTTGGGCGGGTGTTGTGGTTGCTGGTGATTTGGAGAGGGGCGGAGTATGAGGTGAGATATCCCTACTACACGAGGACTTTGGTGACGCAGAGGGATGGTGGGATTGAATGACTGAAGGTTTAGCGTCATGTGACTGTTGAACGTTCTGTGGGGGCGGCTTGACATTTTATATTGCTCAGGAAGCGAGTGGAGGAGGAGAGACAGCAAGCAGCGCGACTGTGAGACCTGCTTCTTGTAGTGCTTGAGATGAACAAGCGGTCCATCCCTGGCAGCTGATTGTGACCGTCAGAAGGAAACACATCGAAGAGCTAGACGGTGAGATCTCCAACCCCTAGAGTCGCTAATCATTTTACTGAGACATGTCTAGCACAATTCCCGCTACCACTGTAGCAGATTGCCCAAGACAGTGAGCGGATGATGATGGCTGACAAGTTCTCCAAACTGCAGGTCTGCTTCTTGTGCTGCTGAGGCGTGCCTAGAATGTTTTCAACTGACGACGTGGTATCTCGCCTGGGTACCTCGCACATATCTCTGGTTGCTGCATCTGCTTCCCGTCCGCCGGAGAGTTGGAACCAATAGACGGACAGCTGACCTAACACTTTTGGAATGGCGTAGTCGTTGTGCGGCATCAGTGCAGTGAAGTTCATGACTAGAACTTGTGGAACTAGAGACTGGGGATTGCGAGGCCAAGGACTGATAAAGGTGGAGTTGGAGACTAGGATTTGTGGAGTTTGGAAATGAGGATTGGAAGTTGAGAGCTGGGAGTGGGATGGAGTTGAGATTAGAAAGAGTGATTACAGACCGGGAAAGGTGGAATTACAGACCACGAAGAGTGAAGTCGGAGATTAAGAAGAAAGCTCCACGTCTGCACTCCGGTCGGGGATAGAAATGTGTCTTCCTCAGCCAAAGAACCATGCCCCATCAGCGGTCACAGTCTGTAGTGGACTTTCGATTGAAGTGCTTGCGAAGTGTGCATGGAGTTGGAAGAGTGTGGTCGCAATAAGCTCCTCGATGGCTTCGAACTAATCCCCGTCTCCCGCTCTTGTATCAGCCTCACGGGCCTGCCATCCCTTGACATTCCGTCCATCGTCAGAGTTCCAGCACCAAACACGCACTCTTATTGTATCGCTGCGTCGACGGAGACTCCGCAAACATGGTCGGAAAGAAGTCTGGACGTGCCCTATTGAGGGAGGAAGGTTTGATGGCTTGTTTCTCCCAATACTGCAATGAGTGCTAACGTAGTTGAAGGCCTGCAAAGAACAGACAACAATCTAGACCTTACAACATGGCCTCAAGTCGACATGATAAATCAGAAGAACTACTACACGTCTGTCACCCTACCCGATCTCCTTATCGTTCCCCGCATCCCCAATCCTCCCCAACGCTGTCGTCTAGGACCATTCACATCTTTTTTCCGGACGAGGTCCATCACAGTAAGATGGCACGGTGCTGCGGAGCGTAGGGTGGGGCAAGAAGAAGCTCTGCAGTAGGCAGAAGTAAGAAACAATGTGGTTAACGCGCTGGGTGGTACAGAGACTTTCTAAAACGCGATGACCAAATTCTCGCGCTGCGCCTACAGAACGAAGAGAACCGCAATCGCATGACCAAGGCTGCCCGAGATCGAGACCGAGCACTTGCACAATCGGGCCAAAATGGCCTTCTTGTCACCGACGTTGATATGGAGATGGACGATGATGTTCCCGCGGAAGACGAAGCCTCCTCGGAAGCTGCAGGCTCAAAGGTCATCGTTATACACCCGGGAAGTCAGAATTTGAGGCTCGGTCTTGCGAGTGATGCCCTACCCAAGACTGTCCCTATGGTCATTGCGCGTAAATGGCAGGAGTCGGAGTCGGAGGAAGACGGTAGCGAACCGCGGCCCAAACGCCTTAAGTTGGATGACGGTATCCCAGTGGAACAAGAGAAGCTTTTTGGAGAGGAGGTAAGCCGATCCAGGCCTCGCAGGATGTGTAGAAAACACGAACGCTCATTCTCGTGTCGCAGTTTGCAAGCCACTACTTCGCGTTGTCCTCCGAGCTCAAGGTACACATGCGCAACAACAAGCGCCGAGTACTGCCAAACCAGAGGGAGTTGTGCGTCAACTATAACAAGCGCACTCCTCCGGATACCATCTCCGAGCACAACGATCCTCTTCGCATCGACTGGACGGAACTGCCACCGAGTCCAAAAGATGCTCCCGCTTTCTTCACGGGCCAAGCCGCCCTTCGCATACCTGAGAAGTCGAGACCACGATACAAACTCTTTTGGCCCTTGCGCTACGGGGGGCTCAATGAGCGAGACTATGCAAGCCGAAACCTCTTCTACCAGGACTACTTTCTCATCATCGAGGAGGCTATCAAGAATCAACTTGGTTTGACTCGCAAGAAGGATTGGGGCCAGTACGATTGTGTCATCGTGATACCGGACCTCTACGAAAGAACCGTCGTGGCGACTATACTGCACACAATGCTTCGCGACTTCGGCTTCAACCGTGTTTGCTTCATCCAGGAGAGCTTGGCCGCGACATTTGGCGCCGGCTACTCAATATCCTGCATCGTGGATGTCGGAGCGCAGAAGACTTCCATCTGTTGCGTCGAGGAGGGCATGTGCGTGGAGAACTCGAGAGTCAACCTCAAGTACGGCGGAGCAGATGTGACGGAGACTTTTGTTAAGACGCTCTTATTCGACTCGTTCCCGTACGCCGATATCAACTTGAAGCGGAGGCATGACCTTTTGCTGGCGGAGGAATTGAAATCTAAGTTCTGCACCTTGAACGAAGCCGATGTCAGTGTGCAGTTGTTCGACTTCCATCTGAGAGCCTTTGGTCAAGACACAAGGAAATATACGTTCAAAACATATGATGAAGGCATGTTGGCACCAATGGT
>NAJN01000608.1:0-19852 GCA_005059845.1 Cryomyces minteri | reverse complement strand
TCAAAATATCAACCATTAGTCCTCGCATCGAGTATACGCACCACCAACGAGCTCTAAACATGGCCAATCGCGAGCAGTCCATACAAGCAGCTATCGAAGACTTTGAATCCGGCAAGTATGCCTCGCAAGCAGCAGCGGCGAAGGCATACGGCGTGCCGCGATTAACATTCCGCTATCGTCTCGAGGGTCGAACAAGCGCGCATACCGCTCACGAGCATCAACAGCGACTGACTGCTATACAAGAGGAGTTTCTTGTTAAATGGATTATGGAGCAAGACTTACAAGGGTTTCCTCCCTCGCACGCGCGTACGCGTGAAATGGCCACTCGCATACTCCGTATGAATAACGATACACAACCCCTCGGCAATAAGTGGATTTAGCACTTCGTACGGCGTAATCCACGTATTGCTTCGTGTATAGGCCGACGTATCGAGGCCTCCCGTATCGACGGCACACAGAAAAAGACTATATAAAGGTTCTTTGACTACTTTGAAAGTGTTTAAAGCAAGCACCACGTACAATTAGAGCATATCTGGAATACCGACGAGACAGGCAATGCGCTTGGTATATGTACGAATACCTAAGTCCTTGTAGAGGCCGGCAAGACTCGTACTTATGTTAAATCGCCCCAGAATCGCGAATGGGTATCGATTATCGAAACCGTATTAGCTACCGGCTTAAAAATCAAACCTCTCATTATTCTTAAGGGCAAGGCCCCTTAATCAACTTGGTTCAATCGAAATACACCCGATTGGGTATATACGACCTCTAAAAATGGATGGACAACCAATCGTATTGCAATCAACTGGCTCCGAGACGTATATCTACCCGACACAAGGCCTTAAAACCACGAGGCACGAATCCTACTTATGGATGGCCATAATAGCCATGCGAGCATCGAATTCATGTGGATATATAAGCAAAACAACATATAGCTCGTATTCCTTCCGCCTTATTCCTCGCATATACTACAACCTCTCGATCTCTCTTGCTTTGCGGCTCTAGAGCGTCGATATCGGAGCCTTATTTCAGAGCTTTCATTCATTAATGATGCAGCGCCAGTTAAGAAGGAACGCTTTGTCGAGTGCTACAATTAAGCTCGTATTAATACTCTCACTGAACGAGTCGTCCGGGGCGGTTGGAAGGCTACCGGTATTGCTCCATGGAATCCTACGAAAGCCCTCGAGTCCTCGCAGCTTAAAGATAGTATACTACAACCATCTACCCCTACAAAGCAACTAAATCAGTATACCTACGAGCTATTTACGACCCCTCAAAACCCCCACCACGTATATCGTAACATTTAAAGCCTTTATAAGGCTCAAAAGCTAAGCCGCGAGTGCCAAATTGCACTACAGAAAGCAGGTAAGGCTATTGGAAGGCTTAATGCTTAACAAGCTTAGCAGGAAGTAACGATTCAACGTTAGAAAGCAGTTATTTGCGAGGCTTAGGATAAGAGGACAAGGGTTCGTGTTGTGGTTGATCTAAATAGTCAATTTGCAAATATTCATAATATCCATAAGGCTTTAGAGGAAGCTGAGCAACGAAGGCTACAATGGGAGGCACGACAGCCTGAAATCGAGGCTCAAAAGACAGCAGAAGCTTTGGCTATAGCTTCTTTTCAATCATGTTTATTGGAGTGGCAATTGGACTTGTAGTCGTGTATATATACGCTCCGACAGTTGAAGGGTTGATATTTTGATGGGTGGCCATAGCCGGGGGATGGCCATGACTAGACCTAGCAGCTTACATCGTCATTCATCTGGGCTGTGCGCGAGCTCGCAACCCCAAAACAGTCACATGTGTCACACGCTCCGGTAGTCGTCCGTCTTCCGCTCAGCCACGAAATCCTCCACATGCTCTAGTCCTCCTTTGCTATCACTTCTCACAAGATCTTGTGCTAGAGGGTTGATGCCCCTAGCCCTCTGCATTCTTAGATCCTTTGCGATCTTGCGTGCGCTCACGCCTGGCTGCGTGTATAGGTGGTCGATTTCTTCGAGTGTAAGATTGGCAGTCTCAGGATAGCAGAAGTACACGAGCGGGATGAAGGCCAGGTTCGTGCACATGAAAATGAGGTATGCCTTCCATTGCAGGCGTGTAATGATCACGGGAGTGATCATGACGATGACGAAGTTCTACATTCAACACATCAGTATGGGAGCTGAGTGAGAGCACGCTGAAAGGACCAGAACGTACCCAAAGCCAGTTGGACGAGATGCCGATGGCTGTTCCTTTGGCTCTTGCGTGGAGTGGTAGGATCTCTGGCACGTAGCACCATGGAATACAGTTGACGGAGGCGCCAAAGATCAGCATGTACTACGAGATTGAGTCAGCTCCTTGCAAACGACAGTGAGATAAGAGTTTCACTCACTGTGAAGAAGAACGCGACACTCGCACTGGAAGTCGCGTGTTCGTTTGCGGACCCTTTGAAGCTCAGAAGTACTGCAATCATCATCATCGATATTCCAAGACCGAGGGAGCCCCACATCATAGGCTGGCGCCGACCAATGCGGTCAACGAGGAGGGCCGGCACAAAAGAACCGATGACGAACATGCAGTTGATCCTGAACCCATTTAGTTTTGTGTCTAGCTTTCGTCATATGATAGATACACTTACACGCCGCCCAGCAGCAAGGATAGGTTGCGGGTCAGACCAACGTTCTCTTGGAGCACGGTAGGAACGAAGTATCTGTGCGAAATCCATGAGTTCAGATCTCGGGACCATCGTGTAATAGAACTTACACGACTAGATTGATGCCTCCGACTTGGTTCATGAATTGCATGCCGTATGCCAACAGAATCCTCTTTCTTGTTTGGACTCTGTCCGGCTTGAAAAGTTCCAGCCAACCCTTTCCGCGGTGCGCCTCCATCTCTATAGCGTCGAGGATGTCTTGCTGCTCTTTGACTATTTCTGGATGTTCTGGCTCTTTGTTGTACACGTCGCACAGCACTTGCAAGCCTTCTTTCGCTCGGCCTTGGTTGTATAGATAACGAGGACTCTCTGGAATTCCGAAGACAAGGAAGATGACGACCTTTCGCGGGTTAGCTATGGTGCTTCCTCGTCGATCCGAGGCCCACCTACAAATGTGAATGTTATCTGGAAGCCGACAGGCAGCCTCCAGGCAATTGCTCCGCCTACAAAGTTCATGCCATAGTCGAACCAACTATCACAAGTTAGCTGCGCACAATGCTCTTGTTTGTCTCTACTGACTATGCGATCACGATTCCAACGCCGACGAACAATGCTTCCGAACACACTAGACGACCACGCTGATGCGCGTGGGAGAGCTCGGACTGATACATAGGGACCGTTGATGTTTCGATGCCCGTACCAATTCCCGTGACGAAACGACCGACCATCACTTGGGTGACAGAGTAGGACGAACATTGCAGCGATGCACCCACCTACGATGCATTAGCGCCCAAAGCTTCCAGATCGAGCGCAATCGAAACTTACGATGATCCAGACCATGGCGATCCACATGGCTCTTCGTCGACCAAAGTAATCGGCGAAGCAGAAGGTGAGTATGCAGCCGCTGAAGCATCCCAGATTGTATATGGAGACGATGATTCCCAGGAGACCCGCTCCAGGGTGTCCGATCACGTCCAAGAAATTCTGGTTTCCGACGATACCGCTGAACACGCCCTGATCATACCCTGTACCAAGTCAGACCCTCTACTGCAGAGATATATGATTACAAAGAATCCCACCAAACAGTATAAAGGCCATCTCGCATGCCACCGTGATGGCGAGCTGCAGGGTGAACCCGCGACCAAAGAGTTGGACCTGCATTTTTTTCGAGCCTTCTACGTGTGTCCCAAAGTGAAGAGTACGACGCTCTTTGTCTCTCGCACCGGTGGGCGTCAAGTTATATAGACGGCAGAGCCACGAACATCTTATCTCGACGCGGGGAAGACGGGGTAGAACGCATCATTCGGAAACAGACTTCCTGCTCTTCAATCATGGTGCATCCTTGATGGCCATGGGAAAGTGATCAAGGTTGCGTGCAAGCGTCGCGCTGTACTCATACTGATTCGCGCGTGCGTGGCTTCCGGCTGATGTGCTATCGGGATGTCTCGAAAGAGCAATATCCAGGACATGCGGCGGCAGACGTTGGTCTCGGAAATAACACACTCGTGTGCCAGCATTTCCCACACTGGATCATTTGCAGTGCAACGGTCGCCTTAAACTTTCGCTTCTCTGACTCGCATGCACGTACGAGGCCGGGAAACCTAAGGTAAGGCTTCAGGTTTTGCGGTGAACGTGGGGAACGGGACAACGCTGTCCGAGCTGCATGGCGGGCATCTCTAAAACCACTGCCTCTGATGAGGTGCCCACGACCCGCCTTCGGAGACGATACGCACCGAACCGTCTTGAACGTGCATGTCGCTTGACTGCCGGAACGAACCCATCTCTGTACGTTCAGTGCTACAACTGGAACTTGCACCACCCTCACACGCCGTGGGGACGACGGCCAACCAACACACACAAAGTCCTCTTTCGAAACCTTGCCTCGTCTCAATTCCCCGCATTGCATCGGCCTCGGGTTACTGTATGCAGCCTTCCGACATTTAGCGTCGCGCCCCCCCCACACGGCTGGCATTCGGAGCGTCCTGGACAAGATCTATCGTAGGCTAGTTAGTAGTAGAGCAAGCCACTGATACATGATCATGATCCGTGGCCGTCTTGGAAACTCATGTCTTTCAACGGCTAGCAAGCAAGGTCGAGCTGCGAGTGGAACCGAACCTGATGGGCGGTGATGTAGCTTGGACCATGTTCGGTGCTTCAGCTAGAGAAGGAAAGCTTTTTGAAAAGAGGACTTTGAGTCATGTATCTACGGCGTCACCACTTGCACCTACAAGTCACTGTGTCTACTACAAGGATGTGCTCACAGCATTCGAGAAGACTCCGGGGAGGGTGTAGTCCGTCAGTAATATCCAGCCGTCCATCACTCGAGCCGTGTTTCTCATGCAACTGCTCTCAAACGATTCTATCATTGATCTTCTGCCCCACAGGCACCGTGTCCCTGAATGACTGCCTCTGCGCCAGGCCGTCCACGTACTTCGCCAAATCCGGGTGTCGTTCCCTCCACGGATACTCGGGAAACCTGACATCAATGTATCCGCAAACAGACCCCGTCGCAACGTCTGCAAGGCCCAGTCTGTCGCCAACCATGTACTCTTTAGTCCCTGCCCACTCAGCCATCGCGCGCATGCCGCCGTCCACTTTCCGCATCTGCCGGGCCTGCCACTCTGGACTCTGCTTGCCGGCTTCGCGCTGCTTCTCGACGAAGAGGAGGACGAGGGCGTCGCACATGCCATCCGCTACGACCTCGACCTGTCGCGCAAAGAGCCTGCCATCGACGTCATCGGGGAGCATGGGCGTGTAGTCGGACGATGGGTATTTGGCTTCCAAATACTCGAGTATGTAATGGGATTCGTAGACGCTTTTGCCATCGGGAAAGATAAGCACAGGCAGCTTTTCGAGCGGGTTGTAGCGCGGTTTTTGCGTCGCGCTGTCCCAGGGCACTTCGGTCTGCAGTTCGAAGGGGATGTTCTTCTCGGCGAGCGTGATGCGCACTTTGCGAGCGTAGGGGGAGGGAGTAGCGCTGATGAGTTTCAACATGATGTAGGTATAGCAGCGGTATGCAGTTCACTTGAGTGTAAAGCAATGTGACCTTTGAGCACGAGATGAGAGAAACGAGAATTCAAAAATAGGTGTGGACATGGCGCTCCTCTCGCCCCATGTCTTGACCGAGGTCTTGCGCTCTCTCCGCATCTAATCTGATCATCTCCGAGTCGACGATTGTTTCGTGCGCTGACACAACACACGTATCTATATCGTCGTACTCATGAACAGCTGGGAGTGAAACTGAGGTACGCATGATCAGAGTCAAAATGTTGGACCAGGTGTGCGGCAGGATGATGTTGTCCGGATGGGACACCTCGATACGTTCCGAATCACCGAACATTTCTCAGCTTATAATGCTACTCGCTGCTCTAGACTATATGAATGACGTATCTTTACCCTGAACTATACAGTACTCAAACACCAGTATTTACAACGTGGGGTGATCTCGATGTGGAGCTACCACCGGCACCGTCAGGTCCTCCTTCCATCCAAACGGCCCCGTTGCGATCGCTGGACGCTTTCCAGACCGCTAGAAGGTCCGCTTGACTGACATTGAGCAAAGACCGAGAACCATAAATGAAAGATTGCCGGAAATCTCGCTTCGTAAGTAGACATCTTGGTGAAAAGAAAGTACAACGCTTGCTTTGCAGCCTTCAAACGCCGGATTGCAAGACCAGCTGTCTGAGCCGAGATCTTATCGATGGCTTCAGGTAGCTGTTGGACGTGCTGCGATAGCCAGTGGACTGAGAGTCTGCACGGGGTAGTCATCGGTTTGATGTCATCCAGCACGTGACGAAAGCGGTGACAAGGGGGACGACGACAGCGACGACTAGCCCTACCACTCCAATTATGATACCGGAACGAGCAGAGGTCGCACTGTTCTGACTAACATCAATAGCTCGCTGGGCCAGCGTGTCTGTGCGGCTCCACGGCTCGGTGTAGGTTTGATTGATTCTGACTGCGTGTCAGTGCCTGCTTCGGACTACCTTGTGGAAAGACTAACCTGAAAACAGCGGAGTCCGAGTACAAGCCATAAGGGGTATTGATCCGAACAATGAACGTGCTGTTGTCGAAGGGGAAACTCGAATTGACAGGTATGGCAGGAATAATGATAGAAGTGCTGCCGGCAGCACACTGAGGGTGCGGATTGACACTTGCAACATACGCCTTGTCGTCTCTCAGGTTCGCGAGAGGTCGGATCGTGACGGAACACGAGTCATAGCCTGGAGAGTTGTTGGTGCCCCAGTAGACAGTAATAGTGTCATTTGGAACGAGGATCTTCCCAGGAGTAGTGTCGATATGGAAGCCTTGAATGATCCAAGGCGGAGAGGGGACTGCGGTCGCGGAGGTCAAGGTAGTGCTGGTAGTCATGGTGAGTGAGCGCTTGATGTCCAGTTGGGCAAGACTCAGCTCCTGCCAGACACTGCTCTGTCTTTGTGACTGTTGCTTCACAGAGAGCTGTCCACAGGAAAAGGCTCAGCTCTTATGCTTCGAACCACTCCGCATACATCACCAAGCAGCGAAGCAGCGTGCTGAGCCTCGCTCTTCGTCTCTGACCAAAATTGCAGGACTGCAACCTCAGCCCTGGGAGGAAATTGCGAGTGACGACATCCGAGCTCTTCGGCAGCAGATTCGCAGCACAGTTCATGTCTGAAACTGAAAGCAGAAGGCGGCTGAGGCAGGAGGCACGCACACGTCGTGATGCCAAGTGCACGAGCGTTTCACAGCGGAGTGACGCTCGACGCCAAAGGCCACTTTGATCTCGCCCGGGTTCACTTTGTCACCAAAGTCCCCCTGATGTGCAAGGTTGTAACCCGTCAAGGGGGGAAGGCACCCGTGCCGCACGGCTGCCTTCAGCTGTGGCTTGATGGCGTTGACAGCCTTGCAGCCCCAGATTCATGAGCTGGGAACCCCCCGAATCGCCAGCCTTACGGAGTGTCCCCACATTGTAATAGATTGAGGTGCTATTGTATGCAGGGGCCAACCGGATAGTGATTGGCTTATGATGCGTAAAGCGCGACATTTGATGAGACGAGTGAACGCCGGCCTGCGCTAACTCACAAGTATCTGACTTTCTAGGGATTGTCGCAACGCTAGGCAGATGTCCTTGACGTGGGACACCTCACAAACTGCGCCAAACCTAGATCTCAAGGTCAGTCTTGCTGAAAAATTGCGGGAGGCGACTCAACCAATCTTGGAAGTCCAACCTGTAACTATCAAGTCTTGTGTTTTAGTGAAGGCGTCTGAGGCATCGATATTTTACAATGCGTAGTCCATCATTCTTTGGCGAGATTGAATCATCTGCTCACCAGAAACTCCAGACGACTTTCGCTTCGGTTGTTCTGTGATCTTGTTGCTTCTTGTGTCCCATCGTCCCAAGCTTCGTTGTCAGCGCAGCAGCAGCTCAAATGGAACGTGGCAGAACGTTGTGCTGACTGTCAATCATTCAGTGGGCCGTGAGCGATTGCATACACGCGTAGTACAAGCATATGGAAACTTTTGCACCATGTCTCTGGCGGATGTGCATTGAAACGCAGTGACGCATGTATGCAGTATCACATAGTACAGTGTCTTCTTCTGTGACAGTGCCAGGGCATGCTGTGTGCATGGATATGAACACTCCAAGCACGACTGGTTTGTCGAGGAAACTCAAAGCTGCCCTCTGATGCTATGCGCGTCGGGACAGAGCCCATATGCAGACGTTACTTCCGACCCTCCGAGTTGACATGGACGTGGCGACCACTTCCATGGTCAGGACCTGCAATGCCGGGTTTGTGCGGCTGCGGACGAATCCTTCGTGGATCCTGAAGGGAGTTAGTGACGTTACAAAGGCGTATCGAGTGTCACGTGACGTACACAGAATAATCCACCCTCACTTCCAATCTATGAACTGCCTCTTGTGTCTTTCGTTTCCCAAGCAACCATTTCCGAATGCCACCCAAGGGTTGTATTGCGAAAACTGCCCTCACTCGAGCTTGACGACCCACCCGTCACCCTCGCGCTCGCCTCTTGGATTGATGCCGCCCCAAAGAACAACAGTCCGCCCATCGTTCGCAACGCCGCATCCGAACCACGCTCGCGGACCAGGATGTATCTTGCCTTCGGTCATCGTTTCCTCGTCCCTAGGCTTGACCTCCACTTCGGCCCAGGTGTTGCCACCAGTTTCGAAGCCCAGCTTCTCACGAATGGTGTCTTTGAGATTGGCAGGAGCGTAAGAGGTGGAAGGGAGCTGATAAGTCCACATGTCGCTCCAGTACTCAGGCTCTTCACCTGTAGAGACACTGCGAGCTCCAAAGAGGTAGAGCAGATAGTGGCGGCCTTGGCCCGTGGCGAGAGGGACAAGTGCTGCGCCTGTGCGAGGACGTGGACCTGGAGTGAGAGGATTGTGGGGGAAAGGATTTGTTTGCCAGGAGTGAGGTTTAGTGTCAGCCGTGTTTTTGAGACTGAGGTGATGGATCGAGCTGCCGGTGTTCGTTTCTCCTGTGATGATGTGGAGCATGTCACCAGTGATGACTAGATTGGAGTGAGTGGTAGATGATGTGGGCTCGGGCAGAGAGGGGAGAGCAGTCCACAGAAGCTTTCCTAGATCCAGGGACCAGACCTCTGCAGACGCCACATGGACGATCAACGAATCGCCATGCATAACGGCGCTGTATCGAGAAGAAGGTTCGGGTCCGTGAGGAGCAGCATAAGCAGTCCACTTGTGAGACTCGACATCGAAGGCCCACACGCGATTCTCCTCACCGATAGGCGACTCACTACTGTCGCGCCCGCCGAAGATGAGGATTTGACCCCTCCAAACACAGGCACTGTGGCCTGCCCGTGGCTCGGGAACGGGACCGCCATTCTCTGCGGGCTCTGCGGCAACGCAGGTGTATTCGTCCCTAGCCAGAGAGGACGAGGAGACAGAAGACGAGCTTGGTAGTGCAAGGACATGCATGTCATTGCCTGCCAAGGTGCCGGGAGCCGTCTGGCCGCCAAAGAGGTAGATCTTGCTTCCAACGATGTTGATGGTGTGGTTTGAGCGCTGAAGTAGGTTGCTGCTTCCAGTCAGCTGCAGTCGGAAGGTCGGTCATTCCAGGACGGCGTCCGCCAGAAGTGAAGCTCTGTTACATACGGTACTTTTCCCTCGGTCGACGCTACCATCTGGGTGAAAGTAGCGTGAAGAGGCATTGTGGGCGTCGTCAAGGCGTACGCAGCGATGCCGCCCTGGACGGTGGTCGAGATGACCTGCTCAGCAACGACAGCACCCGCAGCTATCTCTGCCATTGTGGTTGGACTGTTGAAGGAGCGGAGGGGTGTTCGTGTCGGAGCAGGGACGATCGATGGTGGACGGTGTTGACGGTGGAGGTCCTTGACCTCCCTGCTTCCCCGGATTCAAGTGAGGCTCAACTGGAGCCCCACGTCGGCCCGCTGCTCCCATGCTCATTGCATTGTCCTGACCACAAACTCACACTGTCGCACCCGACATTACCGACCTCTATCGAATCTCTGTCCTGGCAGTCCCCTACTGCTCATATCCTCATTCTGCTCTCCGTCTCCATGAAGATACTCAACCTGCGAAGATAGATCGTCTCTGCACTGAGCGCGCAGGCGCAAACCAGCCTCGCTCCTCTCTCACCCCATCGTACCCAGTACATCGCGACTATGGCAACAGCAGTGGCTACCAGGCCTAGTCCTGCACTACGTCAGCGACGCGAATCCCAACGTCCGAGTCTCACAAAGTCCAACGGAAGGGCTGGACCAGGGGATGGCGCAAATGACAACAAGGCGCAGAAGGGGAAGCTCTCCGAGCCGCTTGGTATTGTCCACGGTAACCAAGAGGCGAAGTCTGATACTAAATGTGGACTCCGATAGTGCGGACCAGCGAACACATTCTGCAAAAGTTCAAGGGCAAGCCTCCATCGTTAATTGTCCACTTATACCCTACGCATTTCCGTTTCGATCAGCAAGATGGCAACTTCGGCTACAAATCTCCCATGGCTGTGTTCTTGGAATACTGTAGGAAAGAGACGGTACCACATGATATGTTGGAGGAGCTGTTCCAGTCAAATGTCACCTTTTACGACGGTAGATATTGCTTAACTACAAGGTGGAACAGAATCGTTGACCTAAGCTAGGCTGCCTTATTGTTCAGATATACGACCACAAGACTAGTGCCGGGACCGCTGCATCACAGCACCCCGCGACAAACGCAGTCGGTGCTGGTTTGACTCAACCATCCTCCATACACAACTACAACGAGCATCTTACTCCGTCTCCGTATGTTCCATACCCTGTGAAGTCGAACTCCCTCGCCCAGGCCAAGACGAGTCCACTCATGGATCAGAAAGAGAAGGATAGAGAAAATATGCCAGCACCGTCACAGCTGGGGAGTGCACGACGGAAGTCGACGTCGGGATCGAAGATCACTCATATTGTCCTCCACTCCACGCCTCTATCACTTCACAACGAAATCAGCATACTGGCTAGCACACCTGCGTCAGATTCTCGCATAAACAAGAGACACCAGAATATGCCGTCTAATGGGAAGGACGGAGCCACACCATCAACTCCACTGACTGTTTCAGTACCGCCTACGCCAACTCTTTCTAGGGGCTCGATTGCGAAGAGACCGAAGATGATACTTGAAGAGAAAGATGTCCATGTGTTCGAAGCTGAAGTCTTGATTTCTGCGGAAACTCCGCTCTATCTAGAGCCAGCACGGGACTTTGGACACGCGCAAGCTATCTTGGATGCACTGAGACACCCGTTGCACGAGAACAAACCGCCACCTCCAAAAACTCGCAAAAGAACGACGGCAGAGCTTGCTGCAGAAGACGCACGGGATGCGGAGGAAGAGCGCTTCATGCTGCTCATGGACGAGAGACTGGGATCCTCGACTTCTGCTGCCGCAGCTGGAGTCGGGTCTTCTACGGCAGAAGGCCAAGGTGGAGCGGCCGCTTTCGAGCCTAGATTTTCGAGATTCAAGACCCTCGAGAACATCAGGATGCGCCACGAGGAGAGTGTCAGAGTCAAGAAGGAGGAAGATGCTCGCTTGGCCTTAGAGAAAAGACAGCTCGACGCAGAAATGGCGAAGAGAAAGGCGGAAGCAGAGCAACAGAGACGAAAGATGCAACGAGGTCAAGAGCAGCTTATGCAGCAACAGGCTATGATGGCAGCGACGCAGCAGCAACAACAACAGCAGCAGCAACATAACCAGACGCAAGCGCACGCTTTGCAGGCGACCCAATTCTTTCCAGACCCCCGAATCAACGATCCCCGACATCAATCGTTCTCAATGCAAGCTCAACTCTCCTCGCCCGTCGTTCAGCAACAAACATCATTGATGAACACATCGCCACTTGCTCAAAGCACAATGACAGCTAATACCACAGATGGTGTACCACATGTGAGTACTGGTGCTTTACCCTTGATGCTATCGCTCCGTCTTCAGAATAATAATCTTTTGTGCAGGTCACTACTTCATCAGCCCATGGTGCCGGGAGTCCTCTTCAACGACCATCTTCAGCTGCGCCACTAATGAGAGGAGGTCCATCAGCGCAAGGGCAGGCGCAATTGGCTATGGTGCGTCAACAAAGCCAGCAACAAAGCCAAAGCAGACATGGAACCCCGCAGATGGCTCAAGGTACGCCAAACATGGGGCAAGCAATTCCAGCTACGCGACATATGACTCCTACGCCACGGTTGGCCCATGGCAGCCCAGTACCAGGTCTGCAAGGGACTCCGCAGAACATAATGATGGGCACCCCGCAAATGAACCAACAACAGTTCACACCTCAGCAAATGGCCATCATACGGCAGCAACAGGCGAGACTACATGCGCAGCAGCAGGCCCAAGGCATGCAAGGCTCGCCGCAACAGAACATGACACCAGAACAGGCACAGCAATTCGCAATAATACAAGCCCAGCGGATGCAAGCGGCACAACACCAGGCTCAGCAGCTCGCAGCGCAGCAACAGCAGCAGCAGCAGACAAATCCGGCGGTTTATCAAGCTCAGATTGCGAGACAAATGCAGCATCAAATGGCAAGCGTCCAACAAGCTCAACAGCAGCAACAACAAAACACTCAAGGAAGCCCTCCAAACCCAAGTGCGACCCCAACACCTCAATTGCCCGCTCAGTCGTTGCCGAATCAGACCGCCAACGGCACCATGGGAACCAATATCAGCCAAATGGATCCCCAGCAACAACAACAGATGGTTCTCCAACAGCAGCGTCAGAACCAACTTCGCGCCCAAGCCGCACGCCTGCAGCAGCAGCAAACGCAGCAGCAGATCGCCCTACTGACGGCGCAGAACGGCGGGCAGCTGCCCCCACACATTCAGCAGCAGCTCATGATGCAGAGACAGAGGCAGGCCCAGGCCCAAGCTCAAGCACAGGCTGCCATGCAAGGCAACGCGGGCGCCGGAGGCGGAGCCGGCGCGATGATAAACGGCCTGGCCGGAGCACAAGGTGGTGGCAACGGCGGCGGTGGCGGTGGAGACGCCCAGCGCGAGGCATACGTCGCGGCCATGCGCCAGCAGCAGGTTCGCTTGCAGATGATGGCGCAGATGGGACGTGGACAGGGCGGGCAAGGCGGCCAGCAGCAGGGCGGCCAACAGGCGCAGATGAACATGCTGGCCATGCAGCAGGCGCTGCAGAACGGGCAGTCCGTGCAGATGCCCAATGGAATGCCTAATGGCATGAACAGTGGTGGGCAGGGCAGGGGCGGTGGGTAATCCTCACGAGAAGGGTAGGCAATAGAGGTTTAGGATCGGGCGATTATGGCAGGAGGTCGCGACTGGGCTCCGCCTTCGAGACTAAATGAGATACCCCTACGGCATTGCGATGCAAGGCGTCATATTGTACAGTAGACATCAGCGTTGTTGCTTGCACCCTTTGGCTTCGGTCTTCGTTGCTATGTAGTCTTGAGTGATCTTCTACGACCTCTGCAACCGTGACTCAAGTAGGTACCCATAGCATCTCTGGTGAACTGCATCGCACGGCCTGTACCATGTGCCGCACTCGTATAAACCGAGAGAGCGGCCGCCACAACGCCGACCTTGTCTTCGACCTCCAGTGCACTCACAGAGAGCTGCTGCTGCAAGGTGCTGTAGAATGACCCGGCTCTCGTGCTACCATAGCCGCTCCCTCCCGAAGCACTGTGGCCACGTTCTCGGCTACGGATGTGAAGCATCTCCGGCCGTCAGCCCTCGATGAAGCTTCACGAAGGCGCAAGCCGAAGCCGCACGGTTCCGCAGCTCATGTCTGCTTCTTCAGATACTCCTGAAGCACCTCAACAATGACCTGATGGTCCTGCTCTTGCTTCAACCCGCTGACGACAACGACCCCCACAACACCCTCCACGCCCCTCACTCTGATCGGAAAGCCTCCGCCGTGGATGGCATAGTCCCCCGCCCGCTCTCCGAGCATGTACCTGTCCCGGAACCCCTTCTCGTCGCCGCCCATCTTGTTGTGCATGTACCACGTCGAGTATCCCCACATCAACACCGTGGCGCGTTTCCGGGACACCCAGACGTCGTTGGCGGGCGCGGTGCCGGAGCGAGTGCAGGCGTGGAAGAGCACTTGGTTACTGTTGGCTAGCGAGATGTTGATGGCGACGGGAGCGGAGAATTGCAAGAGTCGCGAGCGGAGGAGGCAGCCGATCTCCCATGCAGTGTCGGAGGTGAAGGTGGGAAAGAGGAGGGAGGCTTCGATGGACTCGATGGCCGCGAGATCGCGAGGAGGATCGGCGAGTGCTTGGGGGTTGGCCATGGTGTTCGACGGGGGAGGAGGGTAAGGCTGTGGTCGGCGCTGTGAGGTACCTTAGACGAGGTGGGAGACGTTGAAGTTGAATGGACATCGGATGATGAATGCTTGTCCGCCTAGTGCTCCCGCAGTGCAACCGCGATACAGAAAATAATCGGCCGTGGACCTGAACTTTCTCAGCTTTGAGCACAGCGATCACAATGGCACCCAAACACGAAGACGGCTTTGTGCTCACCATTTCCGACAACGAAGATGGTGTCCCAGGCCTGGCGGAAGAAGAAGGAGAAGAAGAAGACGATGGAGTGGAGTTCTCATCGCTTCCCAACCGCGCAAGCAAGAAAAGGAAGCGTGCCGCCGACGAGCCCACAACAAACGGCAACAGTTCAAAGAAGAGCAAGAAATCTAAGAAAATGGCGAAAGAAGATGAACATGATCTGGCCAGAAGCGCGGAGGACCAAGACCATGACTGGGCAGCAGATGGCAAAGACGACGGCGCAATGGATCCGGAGTTCGAGTTCCAGGTCGGCGATGCAAACACTGGCGTTCTCGAGGACTTCGATGGCTGGGGATTGGGCGCAGGGAAGGCGGGCCAAAAGAGCGGGGACAAGAAGGGGGTAGACATTGATGAGATTATTGCGAGGCGGAAGAAGAAAGAGAATGCAACCCATCAGCTCAATGGAGACAGTTTAGATAGCGAGGAAGCATTAGACGAGAGTGTCAGCGATGGCGACGGCTTTACTGGCTTCGATGGCGCAGACGACGAGCTGTTGGCCGAAGACGGGTTTGGCATGGGCGCCACCGGCGAGGACGAGGAGGATGTCAGTCACGGCGGCTCGGATGGAGATTCGGGATCGAGCGACAATGAGGAAGAAGCCTCAGAAGACAGCGAAGTAGCAGCGCCAGTACCACACCCAGACGACGTGGCGTCCCAAGCCTCCTCGGACGACGAACGAGAGGATCCTGCTGAAGTTGAACGACGAGCAGCTTTCTTCGCGCCGGAAGAGAACACTGATGGGTCAAAGCCTCCGTCGACGGCAACCTCAGGCTCTTTTCAAAACATGCAGCTCTCGCGACCAATACTCAAAGGTCTCGCAGCTGTAGGCTTCACGGAGCCTACACCAATTCAATCGAAGACAATCCCGGTGGCATCGTCTGGGAAAGACGTTGTTGGTGGCGCTGTCACGGGCTCAGGAAAGACAGCGGCATTCATCATACCCATTCTCGAGCGTTTACTATACAGGCAACGGAAGGTGCCTACGACGAGGGCAGCTATTCTGATGCCCACCAGAGAACTGGCTGTCCAGTGTTTCAATGTTGCCAAGAAACTAGCGAGCTTCACGGACATCACATTCGCGCAAATCGTGGGTGGCTTCAGCCTCCGTGAGCAAGAGCAAGTGCTCAAGACAAGACCAGATGTCGTGATAGCCACTCCAGGTCGGTTCATCGATCATATGCGCAATTCCCCGAGCTTCACGGTAGACACCCTGGAGATCCTTGTTCTGGACGAAGCGGATCGCATGCTGGAAGATGGGTTCGCGGACGAACTCAACGAGATCCTCACTACTATACCCAAGAGCAGACAGACCATGCTCTTCTCAGCTACCATGACGGATTCCGTGGACAAACTCATCCGTGTCGGTCTCAATAGGCCTGTGCGGCTACTAGTGGACGCGAAGAGACAGACTGTGCAGGGCCTGGTGCAAGAATTTGTCAGACTGCGTCCGGGCAGGGAAGGAAAGAGACTCGGCTATCTGATGTATCTCTGCCAGAACGTATACACAGATAGAGTGATAGTGTTCTTCCGCCAGAAGAAAGAGGCTCATCGCGTGCGTATCGGGTTCGGTCTCTGCGGGCTGAAAGCGGCGGAGTTGCACGGTGGGATGTCGCAAGAACAGGTAATGTAGCCCCCAACTCGTCGAACCAATATGACCTTGCTGACTTGGTCAACACAGCGTATCGCATCCGTCGAAGCCTTCCGCTCCAACCGAGTCTCCTACCTTCTTGCCACCGACCTCGCCTCCCGCGGTCTCGACATCAAAGGCGTCGAAACAGTCGTCAACTACGAGGCACCACAATCGCACGAGATATACCTCCATCGCGTCGGCCGTACCGCGCGTGCCGGCCGCTCCGGCCGCTCCTGCACCATAGCCGCCGAGCCGGACCGTAAAGTCGTGAAAGCGGCGGTGCGAGCGGCGCGGGCGCAAGGTGCAGTGGTCAAGCAGCGCACGGTCGAGCCCAGAGACGCGGACGCGTGGGCGGAGAAAGTGGCGAAGCTCGAGGACGACATCGGCGCGGTGCTGCAGGAGGAGAAAGACGAGCGGCAGCTCGCGTCCATGGACATGCAGGTGCGCCGCGCCGACAACATCATCGTGCACGAGGCGGAGATCAAGGCGCGGCCCAAGCGCACCTGGTTCGAGAGCGAGGCGGACAAGAGGACGGCCAAGGCGAGCGGCAAGGCCGAGCTCAACGGGCCGGACGCCGCGATCGGCAAGACGGAGAGGAAGAAGCTGAGCGGCAAGGAGAAGAAGAAGCTGCTGGACAGGGACGACAGAGTGGGCGGCAGGAGTTGGAAGAAGGGCGCGGCGGAGCGGGCGGGCAAGGGCGCGCTGGCCAAGGCGAAGGAGGCGAAGAACGCGAAGAAGGCGGAGAAGAGAGGGAAGGGGAAGGCGGACGCGAAGGTGGGGACGAAGGGCAAAGGGAAGAGATGATGGGTCCGGATCACCTTGGAAGCGAATCTATGTATGCGTGCAGCTAGAGCACCGTCGTGCCAGAGCAGACTACACCAGCCCCGTACTCGACCACTTGTAATGACGACGCCGATACCGCTTGTGCAGGCTATATCTCAGTTCACGGGTCTACAGACCATAGACCCCCGTGATGCCGCAGCCACTTGGCCGGTAAAACGCCTGGAGCTCACAACTCCATTACCTAGCTCAGTCCTTCCTGGCCACCGGAGCCATCGTACCATGCCCCGACGACGGTCAGCTTCGCCGTGTGCCCTGATGCCAGAAACGAGTCGGACCTCTGCACTTCTCCCCCTTCCACGTTCCTACCCGCCCGTCGCGCTCTCCCGTGCCTCACGCCCACAACGGCGCCACAACCTCGACCGCCCGCTCGACGACAGCCCTGACGCGCTCCCGCAGAATGCGGTTCTCGCACTCGACCTCGAGCGTCTCGAGCCAGACGCGCGCCACGTGCTTGTCGACGCGGATCTCTACGCCCGGGACGGGGATGCCGAGGCTGGTCAGGCGGTGCAGCTCTTGTGCCTCGAGCTGGGCCGTCGCGTCGTCGTCTTCGTCGTCGTTGTCGTCGTCGTCTTCAGAAGAGGAGAGGGAGGCGGGGTCGGATTTGGGCTTGGGTTCGCGGGCTGCCTTGGCGGTGATGGAGAAGGCATTGATGAGGGAGGAGGGCAGCTTGGGCCGTGTGAGGGGCGTGATGGAAGGGCCGAACTGCGCTTCGAGGAACATGCAGAGGCGCGAGAAGCGCTCTTCGGGGTCGTTTTTGGCATGCAGGTTGCGCTTTTTCGGCTCGGGCTGGTCGGTGTGGTTGTGCGAGTGTTTCGAAGAGGATTCTGCAAGCGTGGTCGGTTTAGCGTGCGTGGATGGTCTGCGTGCGGGCTTCGGAGAGGTTTCAGGGGGGAGGGGACTTACGTCGGACGGCGGCTGGGGAGCTCTCGACAGTGAAGAGGACGGCGAGGACGGCGTCGGCGATGCCGTCGTTCATCATGTTGCCTTCCCACTCGACCTCGACCTGGCCGCCAGGCCTGATGTGCAACTTCACGCAACCCATGACCTCGAACGTTTGCGTCTCACGATCGATCTCTTCACCGACTTCTTCCTCCTTCTCGGCGCCGTTGCCGTTCGTCTGCGCATTGCCATTCGTAGGCTCCCGTTTGGGTGTTAATTCTTTAAGAGCGCCGAACGTGCCTTCTAGCGCCCAGCGGATGAGGTCGACGCCCGCTGCGCTGAGAGTGAGACGCTGGCGACACGTTATAGTCGTCGTGGTGAGGCCGGCATACTCTCTCAGATCTTCGGGGGCCATGAGGGAGAGTTTGAAGTCGCTCTGCACCAGTACGCCAGTTACGAGTTGGGGCTCTTGTTTTCCAGCCTCCTGCAAATTCAGGTCGCGCATCGGCAGCGAGGGAGTGAGATTAGCCAGTTTGCCCACCACTTTGGCAACCTTGTCGGTTCGAAAAGGAATTTTGAGCTCTTCGCAGTTGGCAGGCGAGAAGATCTTGACCGGATGCTTCTTCTCGGCGTTGAGGGAGATGAGGCGGGATTTGAGACGCATCATGTTGTTTCGCTCACCATGAACGAGAATCTATATCACCGGGTCAGCGGAGACACCTTTATCATCCCTCCTGCAGACGTTCCAGAAGGTAAGATGGCTGGATCACACGGTACTCACTACGACCGGCGCGCCAATTTCTTCAATGAAGTCCTTGTTCTCCACTCCATCCACGTGTGCGGCAAAGCTGAACTCCTGGACGCTACAACGTCTCGGGATCATGGTCTTTTCAGCGCCAGGTCCTTCTTTCCCCATCGGTCCACCTCTTCCTCCGCCGCCTGCTCCTCGTCCTCGGTGCATGATAGCCTGGATCTGGTCCGGCTCCTGCATGATCAACTTCGCCATTGTGCCCTCGACGCTATACCCTGTGATAATGACTCCATTGCGCTGATCAGGCGCCCATCTTTCTAGTAACTCGCGCGCGACACCATTCTGTAGCATACCGGGAGAGGCTAACACGACACAGCTTCCGACATCGTCGAAGCGGTCTAGACCTTTCAAACTTCGCACGAACCGGAAGTCCCATGGCCCAGCCGAAGCAATCTGGTTGTTGCCAGCCGACGCAGACTCGGCTTGAGCCATCCGCTCGCGGAAGATGCGCTTGATGTTGTCGTTCATGGCCGAGATGTAGGTTTGGTACACGACCATGCACTTGCGGGCGAGGTTGGAAGCATAGTAGATAGGTATCTTTTGATACTCCGGATGTTTCGACCAGTACTCGTCCAGGATCAGTAACAGCTCCTGCGCTCGACCCAGGGCAAAGACCGGGAGCAGAGCTCGGCCACCGCGATTTAGCACACTCGTTATTGACTTCATCAGAGCTGTTTCCCTCTCCAGTCGTGGGATGTGTTGTGCGATGCCGAAGGTGCTTTCTGTGATCAAAACATCGATCTTCACGCCTTTGGGGACTTCGGCTGGAATCAAGTGTCTGTCTTCCTCGCGGGAGTAGTCGCCTGTGAAGAGGATGTTTAAGCCCGCGATTTCAATGAGGTACATGGCGGCACCGAGAACGTGTCCTGCCGGATAGGGCGTTATGCGGATAGATGAAATTGTGTGTGTTGTGTGATAGTCGATTGCTTCGATCTGTGTGAAGGTTTCGAGATGCTCTGCTTCTGTGAAGAGGGACGTTCTTTGATCGGAGGAGGAATAAGTGTTTCTGTAGGAGGTGTAGTTAGGAGGTA
>NAJN01000607.1:0-19861 GCA_005059845.1 Cryomyces minteri | reverse complement strand
AGAAGACTTACGAGCTCCATCAACCGCTTCTTCTCTTCCCTCACTGCCTTCATTCCTACCTTCCAATCGCACACCGCTCCCCATACTGATCAGTGAGACGAGAAATCACCCACAATGGGCGAGAAGGTCAGCCAGCTGCCCCGCGAAACACCGAAACACCCCACCATCCGTGCATCTGTACATATTCTAGAGGTCCCGTAGACTGACACAGCGTGGATGCAAAACGCAGAACTCCTCCTTCGTCCTTGAGAAAGCGGGCTCGGTGAAGTACGAAGACCGACCGATCCCGGAGCTGAAGTCACCCTACGATGTCCTCGTCAACGTTAAGTTCACGGGCATATGCGGTAGCGATGTGAGTCATGCTTCGCTCTCGAGTTGCTCCCAGCTCCTGCGCTTCATCGATGGTTTGGCGCACGCTGCTGACCTGACAGGTACATTACTGGGTCCATGGGGCCATCGGGCACTTCATCGTCAGAGACCCAATGGTTCTTGGCCATGAATCCGCTGGCATAGTCACTGAAGTCGGATCTTCTGTGACGACGCTGAAGAAGGGCGACCGTGTCGCGATGGAGCCCGGTGTGCCATGCCGAAGGTGTGTCCGTTGCAAGGAAGGCAAATACAACATCTGCGCCCACATGGCCTTTGCAGCTACTCCGCCTTTCGATGGCACTTTGGCGAAATACTACAGCCTGCCCGAAGACTTTTGCTATAAACTGCCCGAGAACTTGTCACTCGAGGAAGGAGCATTGGTGGAGCCGTTGAGCGTAGGCGTCCACATTGTCAAGCAGGCTGCTGTGCGGCCAGGTGATTCGGTGGTGGTGTTCGGCGCAGGGCCAGTTGGTCTTCTTTGTATGGCCGTCGCTAAAGCGTTCGGAGCAAACAAGATCATCACCGTGGACATCAACGAGGACCGTCTCGCTTTCGCACAGAAGTACGCTGCAACCCACGCCTTTCGCTCGCAACGAGAGTCACCTGCCGACTCCGCCGCCCGACTAGTGAAGGAGTGCGGTCTCGGTCCCGGCGCCGACATTATCATTGATGCTTCCGGCGCTGAGATTTGCATTCAGACTGCCATCCATGCGCTGAGGGTGGGGGGGACCTATGTACAGGGGGGTATGGGCAAAAACGACATCACATTTCCCATCATGGCGATGTGCACGAAGGAGTTGAATGTGAAAGGCAGCTTCCGCTATGGCAGCGGGGACTACCAACTCGCGGTGGAAATGCTGGCGGCGGGAAGAATCAGTGTAAAGGAACTCATCACTGGCAAAGTTGCGTTTACGGAGGCTGAGAGGGCCTTCGAGGACGTGAAGGCTGGAAAGGGAATCAAAATGCTTATAGAAGGAGTCAAGGACTAGGGGAGCACGAGCTCGGGTCCATGCTGGCGGCAGATCAGTGAACAGCCTGAATCATACGCATCTCCGGGTGTCTTTGCAAGACGGCTGTCAAACTGTGTAGGTTCGGGATACCCTCTAGCTTTCTCCGTCCTTCTGTCCGCAGCACATATTTGTGTCTACGGCACAAGGATCTCAGTTTATAGAGTTCACCTAAGGCTCGGCTCAGCCTCAGCTTAGTGTGCAGGGTCGCCCGCAGTCCGTCGAACCCTCCTCCACAAAGCGAAAACGGCCAACAACAATGGAACTTCTGGTTGCGCTCCCCAGCAGCACCACAGCCACACCTCCAGTCCGTTCCTCAAACATCACAACCTCACCTAAGATCTAGTTTTATGCTGTCGTGTCGTCGCACCCTCTTTAACGACCAGCAACGGCCAGCGACTACCAGTGAACTGGCGCCGACAACCTGAATCCGACGACCGTCTTCGATCAACCCTCCGAACGTTTGGATCCTCTCCGCAGCTACCTCAGTCACACTCGTTGGATTCTCATTCAAAGCAAAGTTTGCGCCCTGCACTCGACCATCTCTACCCTCACGTCACAACAACAGAGCAACCGCTCGATAATACTGAGTGCACCGCTCCCCACTCAGGCTTGCGCGCGCCCGCTACAAGTCACTGACTGCTTCGACCATCGTCCGATCTAAAGCCGCTCCGCAGCGGCTGTGAGACCGCCAAAATTCCTCAACACGAAGCACGGGCGAGCCTGCTCGGTGGGCAGCAGCTGGACCGAAGTTACCACGCATATGCTGGAGCTTCATCGTATGCTGGAGGCTACTACGACCGCGAAGGACTGGCGTCCGGACCTGGCGTCAGACCTGACAAGAGCCGAATGTACAAACCCAATACCAAGTGGACTTGGAGTTTCACTATCATAAGTCTGGTTCAAGCAATTGCGAGCCTGGGACTCGAGGGGTAAGTTATGCAAGCGCCGTCTAGTGTCGTGAGCCGTGCGACAGCCTCGCTCGCAGCGATCTAGGTATACAGCCAACGGTGCTAACTGTAGTTTTAGGTACGTTTTCGCAAAATTTCAAACTTCTCTCTTGGCAACTGCAAAAGGCACGACCCAATCACGGACAATACCCACATACCTCTCTCTCTTCATCTTCGGCTTTCTCTACCAACTTGTGTTAGTCTGGGATGCGCTTCGTCTTAAGAACACTATTCAAGTTATCGGACTTTGTCTTTACAACCTGGGGCTGCTCATCTACGCTGCGGTGCAGGTCGATCAGATCAGGCAAGCAGTAACCACGCTGGGCGATCTAAGAGACGTCGAACCGCAACCTGGTGGGAACGCAGGGTCCGACGCAGGTTTGGCGCTCTGGAGGGGTATGAGACCGTACTTAATAGCCGTACCTTGTGTCATCGCCTTAGGCCTGATACTGCTGAGCTTCGTGGCTTGGAAGCTATACGATGAGTTTGCGTGGAGTATATACAAGCATATCAGTGCGGACTTGAGACTGAAGAGGAGGTATCTGACATATCAGGTAAGAACCCTCTTTCCAAGCTTTCTCTGCAAATGGAGCAAGAGGCTGACCGCTAAACCCCCAGATCTACATTGCTCTTCTCAAGTTCGACTTTTTCTTTTTCCTTGGTTTCACTGTCCAGTTCCTCGTAGTAGTCGTAAACACGTCTGACGCCGAGTGTAAGTGTTCTTACAGGATAAATATAAGAGCTTTCCACAGGACTAACAGTTCCGAAGTCTACATCACCATCGCCGCCGTACCAATCACGATCGTCCTTCTGTTGTTGGCGGCCTTCTGGACCAGGAGGGAGAGCGTCATGGGGATGATGTGTATTATCGTAGGTCTCTCTTCGCTCCCTTCCGCCTTGGCGCACCATCAAGAAAGATTGGAGTCTCAAGGCTCTGCCAACTGCTCTTGCTGATGAAAGCCACGTACAGATGCTCTACTTCGCAGCCCTAGCCTATTTCTTGTTCAAGCTTGTACGCATGTACGCCGCCTCCTCTGGCCATCGTCGGGACGACTACTCTCCTGCCCGCAAATCGCTCACCACCTTCGCGGCCATCACCGTGCTTCTCCTCGTAGTCACTATCGTGAACGCGTGTTGGTGCACCCACAACTTCAACAAGGGCCTGAAACCGCACATTGCGAAGAGGAAAGTGCCGAATCCGGAGGATAAGACGCGCGGCGGGTATGGCGAGTTCGGGAGTCAGCCGGTTGGCCTGGGTCAGGTCACGAGTAGGATGACGATCGACTAATACGACTATAACGACATGTTGCACCTGGCATGAGATGTCTGGGTGTGTACGCTTGATGCGGTTCTGTCAATTCGCGGAGCTTCGGTGTTATGAACAGTCTTGGTCTCCTTGGCTTCCTAATTTGCTGGCAGCTGGACGAATTTTAGATGTGTCCATAGGACTATCCTCCCTTCCTCATACCCCCTTTCACAAACCTTGTAGCTGCATTGCTCGCGCCGATATGTACGTCAGCTTTCTGAAGATGGTCAATCCAAATTGCACTTCAAGATCAGCGAAGCACCTGCCCGTGACTGACTTACATCAATGTGCACGAACGGTCATCAACCTGAGCCCATCTTCTTTTGTAGGTGCGCAGCACCGTTCCTCGTCACAGACGAAAGGTAAGGCATGTCGACGTCGTCAGCGTCTGTCAGTTGCATCTCATCACCATCCCCAGATACTCAACCAACAACGCACCTCCGTCAACTCCTGGTCTTTTCCACAACCGCTCCAGTCGTCGAAGCCCGTCTCCTCATCCTGCTCGAGTATTCGCAGTCCAGAATCCTCCATTCGATGGCGGAAGTCCTCGCGCTCCGTGGCGTAGGCCTCGCGTAATGGTAGCGCAAGGACAACTCTTGAGTCCTTGCTCCTGTCTAGCCAAAAGTTTATTGTCTGCACAAGCAGCTTCGGGTGCTCTGGTGAGTACAAGGGGTCGGCAGCTAGAATGAGTGAGAAAGGTGTTCTGCTTCCATCGCTCCTCGCCCCGTTTATCTGAGCTTCAGAAGCTCCAGGCTTAGTCCAGTCCAGCACAGCAGTCCTGGCAGAACCGCCGTTAGACTCGATCACGTTCCTGTTGGCTTCAATATTTCTCGTCAAGTTCGGCACAATCTCCGCCAAATCTGTAAGAACGACACTCGTGTTGAGCACAGCCGCGGCAGCCACGCCCACAAGGCCAGTCCCTGAGCCGAGTTCGAGAACAGGACCTTGAACGGCTGGTAGGGGTAAATCGAGTATGCAGAGACGTTTGGCGAGAAGGTACGAAGAAGCCCACGTCTTGTGGCCCAGGTTATCTGCCGTCAGGGCAGGTTCGTGGATTACGAAGTCGACATATTCCTCCTCTTCCTTATTTGGAATCTCTAGAGATGTCGAGACTATGTACAGTTCTTCTCCGCTGATGCCCTTGGAGGCTTGGGGTCTCGGAATACGAAAGGCACGACTCATCGCACCCATTCCAGTGCGTCCTGAACGTTCGCTCAGGCGCATGGAAGCTGTCTCCCATATTTGTTCCTTCGTCTCGTCCACTTCTATCCATTTCAGAGGACTTGACACAATGTTCGTTAAGTACTTGGTGATACCATCAGGATTAACCGAACGATTCCGCCGGACAGGCGTCGAGGTGCCGCTGGTCGAGCGCGGTGTGTGACTGCCGAGGTTTGGGGACGACGTCGCTTCCCAAGACGGCGGCCCAAGTTCAAGACGTGAGAGAGCGGAAAGTAGGCTTTGCGCAGAGGGTCTCGTGTAGATTTGGGGAAGATCGAAGACTGCACGGGCGCGGTCAGCGAATTTGCGTAAGCGTTGGGTGCAAGAGATAATACCATGTAAAGGCTCGTCGTCCTCAGTTTCCCATGCCACATCCCCCACAAGCACAGAGTCACCCATTGGACACCTGTCAGCCCAGACGCGACAAACGAAGCGAATGCTCGCCGAGTACACGTCGACGTCGACTACGTACCCACCGAAAGTTATGGCAGTCAGGGTGTCAGTCTAGCTTTACAGAGGTTAGCGTGGATAGACTGCCACCCCGACTGTCCGAAGAGGCTTGTAAAGCAACGTACGTGAAGGTCGAGGTCGAGGTTGAGGTTGAGGTCGAGGTTGAGGTTGAATGTTGTTCTCGAAGCATCACATTCCCTCGTCGTCCACAGCTGCTCTTAGTATCCCAACAGGGACCCTTTCATTCTCCGTTGCTTCTCGAGACACACTCCAAGTTATCACCGTCGCCGCACCAGCGACTGATCAAGGCGTCAGAGACAGTCAGCTGCATTCCGAGGCAAACGATCATGTCATCTTGCCTGGAACCATCATCTGTGAACACAACGACGTCAAGAGAAGCATACCGGAAGGCTGCAGACCCTCGGCTTCCAGGTTGACGGCATTGCTCCTGCAACCTTTGTCAACGCGTCAACTCAGCGTTGCCTTGAACCCTCGATACGCCTGCGTCATGTCGTACTCCAAATCCCTCGCCTGATCCGCGCTGACCTCCTCCGCCGCCCTCATCTGGTTCAAGGTGATCAGCCACTGCACAATCTTGCCTTTGCTCTCGAAGTCCTGATCCGTGACCTTGTTGACTGCCTGTATCGTCTCCACCAGAATCGGGTGCAGCGTGTCCTTCGACAGCATGCCCATCTTGATCGCATCGAAGAGGGTGATGAAGTTCTCGGAGGCTGCAACGATGTGCGTTGCAGCGGCTCCCGTGCCTTGGCCCTGAGTCGCTGACTTGTACGACTGGGAGGGTGCTTCGACGGTCGCTGGGAGGCCGATACGTAGTCGCTCGGTTGCGCGTGGAATCTCCATCTGGACATTCATTATCAGCATCTGACTCCTTGCGCGGCGGGCCCGGCAGCGGTCGCCCAACGCACATCCCACTCTCGCTTGAAACTTTCCAAGTCCGCAAATGCGTTCGCTACGTTTTCGTCGGCCAGGTTCGACTTGTACTGCTTCAACAGCCGGCTGCATGTCTCGGTGTACTCGCTCTCGGGGATGGAGTCCTTCAGATACGCTTTCTCGAGCGCGTCGAGCGTAACGGCGATGCTATAGATCTCGGCCAACGACTCGTAGAGGTCTCGTTCGCCGCTTGTGCTGAACAACTTGACTTCCTTGACCATGTTCAGCCGTGCACACTTGATTCGGGGTGATGTTGTTTGCACACCTCGTCGAGACTGATGCTTGCCGCAAGGGACGACGTTGGAGTGTAGCTATATGGTGTTGGCGCGTATGCCAGCTGTCTCTGTGCGAACATGTCTACTTCACGCGCCTTACGAGGCTATTGTAGGACCTGTTCTGGCACACGACACCTTGCTCTATAGCCTGTCTCTGTGTTTCTTGTCTCATGTCTCATGCCTCCAAGTCCCAACGCTCACGTCTCCGCAAGACACGCGGGCCGGAGTTTTCCCGCGGCGCTACAAAAAGTCTCGTCTTCCAGTCGAGGAAAGAGTGAAGAGACAGCATCCTCACGAGGGAATGGCGCAAACGAAAGCGACGAAGAAGTTCGAGAAGAACCACCTGAAGGACACAATCAAGCGCAGGAAAGAGGGCGCCAAGATTAAGCAGAAGCAGCAGATAAAGGCCAAGAGGAAGGCCCGCAATGCGAAGGACAACGAAAAGGCCGAGGCGATTGGGGTGCCTACGAGTAAGAACGATGGCAAACTTCAGCACAATGGTAATCCACTTGCCGACATGGGTGTGGATGAGTTCTTCCAGCATGGCTTCGATATCCCAGAACAGCTGAAAGGGAAGGGTAAGAGGTGCAAAGAAGTGTCGTCGGTGACCGGAAAGCGGAAGCGCTCGGAGCTTGCTCAGGAAGACGGCGATGAGTCTTCGTCTGGGGCTTCAATCGAAGGGAATCCCGTTGTGGATGACAGTGGTTCCGACAGAGAATCAACAGATGGCATGGGCGCGCACAAGGAACAGCTGGACGCTTTGGCAAAGAATGATCCTGAGTTCTTCAAATACTTGCAAGAGAATGACGCCGAGCTTCTTGTCTTTGCCGAAGACGAGAATTTGGCAGAAGTCGACGCACTAAGTGAGATGGAGGGTGAAGAAGAGGAGCCAAAGAGAAAGAAGCAGACAAAGACCAAGACGATTGCAACGGCGCAGGTGGAATTTGAAGAAGATTCGGAGATGGCGGGTGGCTCTCGGAACGAGGTGACTCAGGCAATGGTCGCGAAGTGGAAGACTGCCATGACCGAGCATCGTTCTTTACGGTCCATGCGAGAAGTGGTCTTGGCTTTTCGGGCAGCAGCACATTTGAATGAGGACGAGGGAAAGGAGTACAAGTACTCTATCTCGAACTCAGACGTCTATCACGAGCTCTTGGTCATCGCTCTCAGCTATGTTCCAGAAGTCCTCCAATACCATCTGCCCGTAAAACAGATCGGTGCTGGAAAGATGTAAGTCCTCAAAATACGCAGAGCTTGTCCTCCTCTGACAGCCTCTCAGTCGAGTCCCAACAGAAACCAAGAAATATCGCACACTGACACCACTACTGAAGTCCCATGCTACCTCTGTCTACCACCTCCTTGAAAATCTTTCTGACGCTGCGACCCTTCGTATAACGCTATCCTCGCTCACCGCTCTACTGCCATACATCCTTTCCTTCAAGAAGCTCATTCGCGATCTCGCCCGTACAGTTGTCTCTATCTGGTCCGAGCCCTCAAACACCGAAGCCACAAGGATATCAGCTTTTCTTGTGCTCCGCCGGCTTACCGTAATAGGTGATCCAGGAACCCGAGAAGCTGTGTTGAAGATTACTTTCCAAGGACTAGTCAAGGGGAGTCGGAACATCACAATCCACACCCTAGCCGGCGTTAATCTCATGAAGAACAGCGCAGCGGAGCTCTGGGGTCTGGATCCCATGATTGGTTATACGACTGGTTTCACTCTCATACGCCAACTCGCGATCCACCTCCGCTCCTCCATCACGAACAATTCGAACGAGAGCTACAAGACAGTGTACAACTGGCAGTATGTGCACAGCCTAGACTTCTGGTCACGAGTTCTGGCAACACACTGCTCCGGTCTCGTCGAGGCTCAAGCTGGGAAGCAATCACCGCTGCGGCCTTTGATTTATCCAGTTGTGCAAACCACACTAGGAGCTATGCGTCTCATACCCACCGCGACCTACTTTCCCCTCCGTCTCCATCTCATTCGCTCCCTTCTCCGCATATCTCACGCCACGGACACGTACATTCCCTTAGCATCTAGTCTCTACGAAGTCCTGAATTCTGCAGAAATGCGCAAAGCACCAAAGAATAGCACATTGAAAGCGCTGGACTTTGCAACCAGCATACGCGCCCCGAAGAGTTATCTTAGAACACGAGTATACCAAACCGGCGTTGGCGAACAAATACAAGAGTTATTCTCGGAGTTTTTCATACTCTGGACGAAGTCAATCGCCTTACCTGAACTGGCACTCCCTGTCACAGTCATGCTGAAGCGCTGGCTGAAGGATGTGAGCAACAAAGCCACTGGCAATAAAAACGGGAAGGTCAACTCTATGATCGTGCTGTTGCTACAGAAGCTGGAGGCAAATAGTAGGTGGATCGAGGAGAGGAGAGCGAAGGTTGAATACGCTCCGAATGATCGAGCGGGAGTGGAGGGGTTCTTGAAGGACATTGAATGGGCGAAGACTCCGCTTGGTGCGTTTGTAGTCGGACAAAGGAAGGCGCGCGAGGAGCGCACACGCCTTATTGAGGAGGGGCGGAAAGCAGAAGAGCGGACGAATCAGCGGGACAGGGAGGTTGCAAAGCGGATAGAAGTGGCGGATGGTTTTGATGAAGATGAGAGCGGGGCAGAAGATGATGGCGACGCCAATGACAGTGACGGCGATGGCGGTGACGAGTAGAAGGTGTTCCTATGTCGTCGTTGAACAAAGTGCCACCACATTCAGCAGATCAGTTGGCCAGTTGTACTCGCCCAATACTCGACAAGTACGCACCAAAAGCATCACTGGTTTTGCTGCCAAGGGCTTGAAGACATGCAAGCTTTTGATTGAGTAGTCGGTTGCAGTTGCAACAAATCTGTCAGGGGTATCTTGTGAACCAAAAGCAGACTGGCTCCTGGTGTAAAACGTGCACCGGCTCCATAATCAAGCGATGCGAATGCAACACAACTCAGTCCTCCGAATTCTGAAGGTAGGCACTGATGACTTAGGTACCTTGTTCGAGAGGTTGCAACTCTAGTCACTCGACTGTGCTGTCGATGGCGTCAGGCGTTATGTTGTTGCCACTAGTGTCCTCTTCCGTCTTCCCGTCTGCATCCGTGACCTCAATATCACCGTCTGAGTCCTTCTTCTGTGGTGCTTTACTCGTGACTCCTTTCGATACGCTTGTAGTCGCATTTTCTTGCAGGGAGGGTGTAGGCTGCGTTTCCTCCTGGTCCGCCATGCGTGCCACATGTCCCGCTTTGTCTTCCATTTCGACTTCTTCTTCCTCTGAATTTGTCAGCTCTTCTTTAGGTCCGGGATGATACGACCTTCCCACTGCAGCCTCCATGTCCAGCCCTCCCCTAAGCATTCGCTCCTGGGGGCCCGTGTCCTCCATTCCAATGATTTCAGGTCCTCTTGCGTGTGGAAGCTCTTCTGGCAGCTCATTTCTCTCGCTAACATGCGTCATGCTAGACAGCGGTCGACGAGGACTGTGCTGCGCGACGGGCACAACGCCCGCCTCTTGTTCTTGTCTGAGTAGTTCACCCTGTGTCACTGCGCCAGCCGCTCTCATTTCCGCTACTGACTGGCCAAGCGGTCGACTGGAATCTCCAAGCTCGGGGTTTGGTGATACAGTCGATGTATGGAGGTTCGCGCTCATTGTGGGGCTTTGCGAAGCAGTCGGCGTATAGATTGTTTCACCCGTAGTTGAACTTTGGGATGCTGTCGACGTGCTGCCGATGGGTGTAACTGCCATGCCAGGATGACCATTCAGCGCCACCGTCACAGTCTCGACCCTTCCTGCACCATTTGGCCCATCAATAGTCTCCGTTTTCTCCGACCTGAGTTCTCCGTCCTGGTATTTAGGGCGGAGCCAAGGTATTGGAGTCAGAAGGGCACCACCCAGGGCCTCATCGCTGCCTAGTCCGGTCGATATCGTACTTGTGCCTGCGATGTCATCGTTTTGTAGGAAGCTGATGTTCATTGATGAGGGGAGTGTCGCTTGCGGAAGAGGAAATACCTCGGTGGTTGAGGAGACAGAGATGACTCGATCGAGTGCATTGAGGTACGGCGGGAGGAAGCGGTAGTGAGCGCGAGGGCGGAGGATTAATTCTGCAAGACGCTGAATAGTATGTGGGGGTGCGCCACGGAATTGGGTCGTGAGTGTTTTGATAATGGAGTGGTAAGTTGAAAGAAGCTGCAAAGGCAGAGTAGAATCTGGCGCTTGCGGATAAGCGGTGACAGGCGCTGTGTGGTTGTTTGAGAAAACTGGCACAGGCGGACGTGGTGAAGAATCACCGGGCGGCGGTGCGTTCTCTTTGTTTGTAGTCTGGGACTCTTGACTGAGCGATTCGCCTGGGTCGCCTGGCTCCTCTATCCGCGTCGTGAGTGGAGATGAGGCCGGTGTAGGCGATGCACGGGGCGCATGAACACGCGGAGCCGCTTCTGGGAGAAGGACCGAAGGGATGGGGAAGTCGTGGATGTTCTTAGAGAGCATTGAGAGCAGCTCTTCGAGGACATGAGGCCAGGCCTCGCTGCGCATGTCAATCAAGATTTGGCCATGACTTAGTTGTGGGAGAGACTCACACATCCATTGAGCCGTCCTGCACGACGCCTTCCAGCACCTCGACACCTGTTGTCGTTGCCATTGCCGCCCCTATGTCATTGGAGAGAAGGTTGTGATATTAGGTAGTGTTTTCATGTCGTGTGTACAGTTACAGTCGTTTGCGAAATATCCGTTACTATTACGGAACATTAATCTCCTTACTTTTTCGCGTACCTTTAACTTAAAAGTAACGCCGGTAATAATAACATACCTAAATTATTAATCTAAAGGTAGGTTTATAATAAAGATAACCTAAAGAGTAGTTCTAAGTTTGATTTAAATATAGTATAATTATATTATTATAGAAAGTACTCTATATAACTATTAGGGCTATAACGGCTAATAATACCTACCTAGAGTTACGTGTAGGAGGCCTATAGCTTATGTATAGAAGGCCTATAGCTTACCTACGCTCTAGACTATACTCTAGAGTAGGATAGAGTAGTATAGATAGGATGCCCTAACATTAAAAGGAAGGGTATTAATTAGTTTCTATAGTATAATACTATAAGTACTTTATTACATAGTAGGCCGGCTACTACGTAAATAGATTACGGATATAATATCCTATTACCTATGTAACTATATAGTAAGTATAGCTACTCTAAGCAGAGCTATAGGCTATGTAGATTGTTATCCTACTAAGTTACCCTAAAGCCCTAAAGCGGCGTAATAATAACTAAAAAAGTACCTAAAAATAACTACTTTCTATAATACAGGAACCTTATTATTTTTACTAGTAAGTTAAAGCTAAAATGCTAGGAATAGGTATAATAGCTACTTCTATATAAGTTATAAATAATAGATTATATTATTAGAGATATATAAGGTTTATTAATAAGGATTTAGTTTATCTATATAGTTATTATACTACCTACATATATTCTATACTAGGTAACTAAGATTAAGTTTCATTATACTATATTTAAATTAAACTTAGAACTATTCTTTAGGTTATTTTTATTATAAACCTATCTTTAAATTAATAGTTTAGGTATATTATTATTACTAGCGTTATTATTAGAGATTTATAAAAAAACTTTTTATTAGAACTTTCATATAAACCCTTAGGGACTAAAAGGCTTACTTAAGAAAGTACGCTAAATCTACATTGATTTTATAGCTTAGTACTATATAGACTTTATTTTTATATAGAAAAGACATTTTTCTTCTTTTTTTCCCTAGTTATTTCTTCTTATATTTAGAAGTTATATTAGATTATAATAATTAAAACATTCCTATAATATTAGAAACAACTTATTTTTATAAGCTATAGCTAGAGACTAGCTATAGCTATTATATAATATAGAGGAGAATTAAACTAAAAATTTATAGATAAAATACACCTTTTATAAAAAGAGATAGCTATAGACTGTAGAGTTTAATAAATAGAGAACATAGCCTTTTACATAGACCTAGAAGCTTTTTACTCTATAAAGCTAAATACTATTATATTTTTATAGAATATATTAAGTCTAATAATTCTAACTATAGATATTATACAAAGTATATAATAGAAGTGTTTTATATTAAAGTAAGTTGTTTTTCTACTATCTATAGGATGTTTAAGCTAATATACTATTTGTGTTTAGAGTTGTTTCCCTTTATAGCCTATTCTATTTTAGCTATATTCTATTTACTACTCCCTTTAGATTAAGTTTTTTGCTTATTTAGGTGCTATACTAGTTCTTTCTACCGTACCTAGGATCTATGTTCTTACTTACCTATTGTTGTTAGACATCTATTATTATAGGACATACCCCTATTAGAAAGAACACGTCCCGGGTTTATCCCTAAGTAAGAATAAAAAGGTACATAGCTAAAGGGCTACTATTACAAACACGCCTAAAGAAGGAGAAAACATAAAGAGAAACGTAGACAAACGGTAGGACTATTTAACAAACCGTGTTATAACGTCCTATCTCGAATAAAAACATAGAAAAACGAAGACAAATAGTAGGATCGTTTAAAGCTATTACGCTACTTTAGGGCTTTAGGGCAACTTAGTAGGATAATGATCTACATAGTTTATAGCTTTAATTAAGATAGCTATACTAGTAGTATAGTTACATAGGTAATAGGATATTGTATCCGTAATCTATACGCGTAGTAGTTAGCCTACTACGTAATAAAGTGCCTATAGCATTATACTATAGAAACTAATTAATGCCCTTCCTTTTAATATTAGGGTATCCTATCTATACTACTCTACCCCGCTCTAGAATATAGTCCGGAGCGTATGTAAGCCGTAGACCTTCTACACGTGATTTAAAATAGGCATTATTAACTAGTATAGTCCTAACAATTGCCTTCCCTTTAGGGAACTAGTCTCTAGTACTTATATATAGGCTAGGGACGAGCTAAGAAGCGATAAACCCGCCTTCTTCTAGATCTACGTCCGCATATAACTACAATAAACCGTTAGGCGTAGAAGAGCCGTAGACATCCTATTATGTTTCTAAATAAGGATATAATACTAGATATTACTAAGAACTCTTATATGAACCGGTAGGGTTATAACCGGTTGCCCTTATATAGGCTATAGGGAGTAGGCGGCTTATGCTCTTTCCGCATTTATTTAGTAAGAGGTATAAAAGGTTAACTTCTCCTAGTCTTCCTCCTCTTTCCTTTTATACTAGTCTATAGACAACTTAGACGCGGGATAAGAACGGAGCGGCTAACCCCCTAAGGGGGTAGCTAGGTAACTGTTTATTCTTTATCTAACCGTTAAAAAGCTTGCTAATACACTCTAGCTCCGTCTCCTTATAAAGTTTCGTGTTAAAACCGTACTACGGACCGGAATACCTATAGACTCTACGGCGTTAACATAGTTAGTCCTTAGGCGGCCTATAGGCGCTTCTATAGCGTTAGCCCTTAAGAACCTACATTTTAGCTATGTTAATTGCCCGGTCCGTCCTACTAACTTGTCTTAGGCTAGTAGCGCATTCTCCTTAACTCGTGTACGCTTAGTAATACCTAATTAGCAATAGGCGTAACTAAGGTTATACTACCCTACTACGCATTTACCGCGGCTCGCGGCGGTAAATAGTAGGTAACAAGCGCGGCGTTCTACCTATTTCCCCTTTTGTATATCTACTTCCCATTTAGTTAATGTTAACATATAGTAGAAGCGCTTCTATGATTTAGGTGCCTAGTAAACGGTAGGCGTAAGGATATATAAACAAGGAGTTTCTCCCTTATTTACTTCCTCTAAGTACCGCCGTTGTCTTACCGCGTACCTACCTTACGTTAACCGTTATTAACTAATTCTTAATTAGCATAGCCCTATTATCTAAGTCTTTAAGTAGGCGCGCTACTAAGCCGTCCGGGCGCCTACCCGCTAGCGTGTCTAGAACCTTTACCCCTAAGTATTACGCCGCTTTAGGGCTTTAGGGCAACTTAGTAGGATAATAATCTACGTAGCTTATAGCTTTAATTAAGACAGCTATACTAGTAGTATGGCTACATAGGTAATAGGATATTGTATTTGTAATCTATGCGCGTAGTAGTTAGCCTACTACGTAACAAAGTGCCTATAGCATTGTACTATAGAAACTAATCGATGCTCTTCCTCTTAATGTTAGGGTATCCTATCTATACTACTCTACCCCGCTCCGGAGTATAGTCCGGAGCGCACGTAAGCCGTAGGCCTTCCGTGCGTAAGCCGTAGCCCTCCCGCACATAACTCTAGATAGGTATTATTAACCGTTATAGTCCTAACAATTGCCTCCCCTCTAGGGAGCTAGTCTCTAGCACTTAAGTGTAGGCTAAGGACGAGGTAAAGAGCAATAAGCCCGCCTCCTTCTAGGTCTATGTCCGAGTGCTTATACTAAGCCGTTAGGCGTAGAAGGTCTGTAGACGTCCCGTTATACTCCTAAAAGAGGACATTATACTAGACATTGCTAAGGAGTATAATATGAACCGGCGGGCTATAATTAGTTGTCTTTACATAGGCTACGAGGAGTAGGCGGCTTAGTAAAAGATATAAGAGGTTAACTTCTCTTAGTCCTCCTCCCTTTTCACTTTATACTAGTCCGTAGACGGTTTAGACGCGGGATAAGAACGGAGTAGCTAACCCCCTAAGGGGTAGCTAGGTGACTAACATTCTACACCTTAACTATTAAGAAGCCTACTAATGTGTCCTAGCTCCGTCTCCTCGCGAGGTCCCGCTTTAAGACCGTTCTACGGACTAGAACTCCTATAGGCCCTATAGTGCTAATGTAGCCGGTCCTTAGGCGGCCTATATACGCTCCTAGAGCGGCGGCCCTTAAGTACCTACATTTAGCTATACTAATTACCCGGTCCGTCTTACTAACTTGTTTTAGGCTAGTAGCGTAGTCTCTTTAATTCATATGCACTTAGTAGTACTAGATTAGTGATAGGCGTAACTAAGGTAATGCCGCCCTACTACGTATTTACTATAGCTTGCGGCGGTAAATAGTAGGTAATAAGCGCGGTGTTCTACGTATTTCCCCTTTTGTATATTTACTTCCTATTTAGTTAATGTTAATATGCGGTAGAAGCACTTCTATGATTCGGGTGCCTAGCGAGCGTTAGGTATAAGGATATATAAGTAAGGAGTCCCTCCTTTATTTACTTTCCTCTAAGTGTTACCGCCCCTTTACTACGTACCTACCTCTTATCGACCATTATCAACTAATCTTTAGTTAGCATAGTTCTATCATCTAAGTCTTTAAGTAGACGCGCTACTAAGCCGTCCGGGTGCCTACCCGCCGGCATGTCTAGAACTTTTGCCCCTAAACCTAATTTGCCTCCTCGCCGCCTTAATCGAGGCACTTTCCTACGCCCCTAATACATGTAATACGCGCGTGCGTAGTACACCTACCCCGGCCTTCTCTATGTAATAGATAGTACTAAGTGCCGCTAATACTACTACATTAAGTAGAGTTACTACAAGGTAGGTACGCTTAGATTCTAGGTATAGTACATAGGCTAACCGTGTAGTAGATCTCCCCTAACTACTTTAAGGACGTTAATTTTGTCCTAGAGGCCTCCGATTGCTTCGCGAGCGATCGGACTAGTCTCCGGGCAAAAGACCTCCTACGCCGCTACTTAAACCTCCTTAATGCCTACTTTACTAAAGAGGCGCGTGCCTACCGGAACCTTAGGGGTAATGCCCTAATAGTTGCTATCCTAACTGCCTTAGAGAACCTTAATAACTCTATTAAAAGCATTTGTACCGTTATGGTTTTTAATGTAAGTGTTTGATTAGAGTCCGCTTAGGTCCCGCTAACTTTACGTAGACTAATAGTATTTATAAGGACTTAGACCTAGAGGACTTAGGTTTAGAGGGTATTAAGAGCAATAGTAATGCTAAAAATGCTACGGCCGCGGCTACGGCTAAAGATAGCCCTAGTAGTAATAATAAGGATATGTTTATAGACAATAATGCTAAGGTTACCGCTAAGGTATAGCTTTTTAGCTATTAGTTTAGCTAGATTTTAGGTTGCGTTTGCTTCGCGCATCTTACGCGGTACTCCTACGGGAGTTTAGATAGGAACTAGATACTCTTCTCTTACCTTAATTCTAGCCTAAATATAACCCTTAACTAGGATACCCTTAGAATTGCCTTTTACGCGTCGCTCTACCTAATACGAGATGATTGTTAGAACCTTATTAAACCCCTACTATCCCTTTTTAGGGAAGTCTGGAAAAAGAGTATTCTAACGTGAGCTCATCTACGCGTTTGTCTTAACTTATAACGATTATCTGCGGGCTTACCGTTAGTAGAGCGTAACGTTAGAAGGTCCTTCCTATAGTATTTTTTAATTATATTAGTACATCCTTCTAAGCCTTTAAGGGGGTTCTAACTATTATTTGCGGGCAAATAGCTAGTCTAACAAATTAAGTAGCTTCTTTTACCCTTAACCTCCTTACAATCTAGGACCTCCTAGACTTCCTATTACAATTCCCCTTCTACTTCCTTAGGAGCCGGCGGGTCTTTACCGCTCCGTTTGCGGTACTTTTTAAGTAGGGAGACGTGGAATACTAGGTAAATAGCCTTATAGGAATCTAGTAAGTTAAGTCTATATGCTTACTTGCCTATAGCTACCGTAACCGCAAATGGTCCGAGCATACGGTAGTCTAGCTTCTTCTTAGGCCGCTTTGTTTGGATGTGCTTTAAAGATAGTAGTACTAGGTTATCTACTATAAATATGCATAGCGTATGCTTATTATTATAGTACCTAGCCTACTGTTTGACTACTTATCGAAGTTAAGACTCTAGTTCTAGTCTCTCCTCTTAAAGGGTAGCGGCTCTATTACGGGCCGCTAGAGCCTCCCCCTTAGGCATGTTATCCTTAACATCCTAAGCAAATTCCGGCGTTATACTGTATAGGACCTAGAACGGTAAGACCTTTATAGTTGCGTGTACACTATTATTGTACGTATACTACGCGTATAGCAACCATTTTAGCTAATTGTCCTACCTATAATTAACATAGCACCTTAAATAATGCTCTAATGTCTAGTTTTAACGCTTTGTCTAGCTATCCGTCTACGGATAGAAAGCGGTGCTAAGCCGTCTCTTTACCTTTATGTAGAAGTATAAGGTAGACTAAAAGCGACTAGTAAACACTAAGCCCCTATCTATAACAATAGAGTAAGGTGTATTATAGTCCGCTACTATTTTATTAACCTACAGCTCCGTAAGCTATTTAGCCGTAATTGTTATTGTATAGGGAATGTACCTCGACATTTTTGTATACCTATTAACGACTACTAATATTACATCGTGTACAATTCCCTATTAGTCCGCTGCCGGTAGAAGACCTATAATAAAGTCTATTAATAGGTCTTGCTATAGCTTAGTAGGGGTCTATAGCAACTCTAACTAGCTATATAGCTTGTAACGTAGGACTTTTATCCTTTAGCATATGTTGTATTCCCGTACATATGCTTTAACGTCCTTAGTTAGGGTAGGCTAGGAGTACTTTCTACGCATTACCTCCGTAGTTTTTATAGGCCTAAAGTGGCCTACATACGGGTCGTTGTGATTTAAACGTAGTAGCTCTTACCTAACTACTATATTCCCTAGGACATATACTTTTCCATTAACACGTAATAAGCCTACGGGGTTAATGCGCTATTGTAGCGTGTATCTAGCGCAAATGCCCCGACGGTTTGTTAACTAGCTCTTTCCGGCAACAAAAGCGTCCTTTTATTATATCTAGAGAAGTAGCTCTAGAAGACTCTCCGAAGGTTCTTTATATGCTGTTTTAGTGCTTACTACTAACGCTACAAAGCACCGTAGTATAAGGTGTTCTAGACTACTAGTACTAGTAAAGAGGGTACTTACCTCCTTGTACCGCTAGGCTCCCGTAGGTGTCGCGCTACGGAATGCTCCTCTAGCTAGGATAGAGCTTTTATACTCTTCCCTAGGCCTTTTATAGCCTACTTTAGCAATTGCTAGGACTAACATTAGCGCTAAGCTAGACACATAGTCGTCCTCCTAATCTATAGTATTACCTATAGTATTAGTCCTATTACTTTAATAGTTGGCCGTGTAGGTTACGCCTATACTACGGGGCGATAGCGCCGTTAAAGCGCCTCCCGTATCTAACCTATAAGTTTTCACACTTATCCCCCCTAGATGTCTCGCTATACGCCCCTATAATTTCATCTATAGAGTAAGTAGCATTATGCCCGTAGCTACATCCGTATCTTATAGCTTATAGTTAGGGCGTCTTAAGGGTCTATCCGTAGGATTAGTCTTCCTAGTCCGGTATATAATCTTAAAATCATACGCTAAAAGCTTTTCCGCCTAGCGTACTTGCCGGCGGGTAAGCTCCTTAGTAGTTATAAAGTACTTTAGGTTATTGTAGTCGGTTAACACCTCTATAGTATACCGCGCTCCCTCGAAGTAATGCCGCTAGTGCCGTAGGTACATTACGATGGCTAAAAGCTCTGTATTATAAGTCTCGTAGTTTCGTTTAGCCGGCTCTATCTTCCTAGACTAAAAGGCTACTAGGTGCTAATAGCTATTAACCCCGGCTTTATCGCGCATCTATTACGAGATAATGCCGGCAATTGTAAAGCCTAATGCATCCGTTTCTAGGCGTAACCTCTTATTAGGGCTAAAATGGATTAAGAGTATTATAGTTGTAAAGGTAGTCTTTAGCTACTAAAAGGACTCTATAGCTAACTCTAGGAAGATAGAAGGCCCCTTTTTCCTCCTATTCTTACTCCCTAGTAAGAGATCCGTTAGGCTATATACGATGCGCGAGTATTAGCGGATAAACCGCCGGTAGAAGTTAGTAAAGCTGTGACGATCTAGGTGGGAGCCCTAGACAAAGACCTCTGGCCTGAAGGGGGATGAGTCAAGGACCCTATGGATTTCGGCACAGGACTTGAGAGCACTCTGACATGGGCTCAGTGCTACCGGGGAGGCTTGCACCTTCTTGGGGCTTTCCAAGGATATTCGGGGGGTGTCGACACGAGGCACAGGTTCGTCACCAATCAAGTTGATCAGACTCGAGAGTAAATATTGAATTGACCGATGACGGTCTACATGGTAGTCCATCATCGCGTGCTATATACTTGGCTAGTTTGTACTGAGTGATCGTTGGTCGTGGTGGTCGTTGCGTCCACTGCGACCACATACTGGTCGCAGCTTGGCATTCGACCAGATGCATCACGTGACAATGATGTCCCGCACCTGCATCTGAACGAGTGGACGTCGTGTCTCCGTTCTTGCTGCGCCTAACATTATCCCCTTCTTAT
>NAJN01000606.1:0-13594 GCA_005059845.1 Cryomyces minteri | reverse complement strand
GGGTCGTGTGAAGTAAACCGAGGTATCGAACAAGCATCGAATAAGCATCGAACAAGCATCTAACAAGCATCGAACAAGCATCGAACGAGCCAGATGCGGTGGGGATAACGTTATGGCTGAGACGGGGCTGACGGCTGATCTGCAAGAGCACGGGTCCCCATCGGACATCCAAGGGTCTGACGCTCGAGATCCTTGACGACTTCTTCTCATTCGGTAGCGGATACTCCGAAGCCTTGGGGGAGGACCGACGTAGAAGCGAGGTGTGCATCCGTCATGGCTTGGCTAGCTCCCGGTAACTGATCGTCGGTTCTTCCGTAAGACTTCAGGCTCTGCCAGACGTCAGGACTCCAGCACTCTCAGGGCAAGGAGCAGCTCGCGTGGGGATCCTCGAGACTGGAGATCCATGTCCCGCTAAGCGTTGGGGAAAGAGCGCGAAAGGATGAAGATTAGAATAGCAAAGTTGAGGCCACGCCGACCGCTCTGCGCCACAAGGCGCAGCCGCCGTAGCAACTGGAGACGGGAAGGGATAACTGTCCTCCGAGTGCCTTAGTCTCGGACCCCAATCCTCAAGTACAGCAGAGCGAGCAGTCGTGGGAAGACCATAGTCTCCACCAAAGATGAGAGGAATCACGAGCGACTTGGCTGAACCACAACATTGCATTGTGTTGAAGCCTCAACAGCCACCTCAAGGTGGTGGACCATGCGCACGTTCGACATTGATAGAAAAATGTCTTTAAACCGCGTACCGCTTTAACAGGGTCCAGGCCATGCAGCATTGCTGCTTGCTTTCCATAGGGCTGGGCACGACCAATGTTACACCACATCATAGCTACGACGGCTACAACAGCCAGTGTCGACTACGCCTGTGGTGGATCACATGTGTACAGCAAGCCATGCCTACAGCTCTGCATGTGCAAACGTACCCCAACAAATCCGTTACTCTGCCACATGGTCCGCTGCAGGGCTTGTAGGCCGCTCTAGAGTCCCTGTTCATCGAACCTCATGTTATTGAGACGAGGGACACTCTCTGTATGGAGTTCGACCACAGAAGTTTGCATGCCGAAGTCGCTGGAGTTACCTGTCACGCCTGCATACAGACCGTTGTCATCGGACTTGGTACATAAAATCGTCACACGAGCAAGACGTTACATTCACCACCCATCGTAGGTCACAGCATCGTCACAAGGCAGGTGCAAGTAAGCCTATCTCCATCAACAGTGAATGTAGGAGCGACGGTGCGAGCATTGGGCTGGTATGCCGTCCCAGAGTCAGAGTAACTTCCGGCCTCCGCAGCCTATTTCATCTCGACTCTTGGATCCACTGCACGGCTTTGCGGGAAGGGGATTCAAGCTCAAGCTCGAGCAGCAAGAGACTTGAAGTTGCGGGTCGTTGACTCTGTGAAGGAACGTTCATCCAATGCGTTGTGTGCGCATTACAAACTTGAGCAACTAAGTGGTTGTCTCCTCCGACTCTCGGAGTAACAAGAGGCATGCCGAAGAATAGAATGCTTGAGCTGTAGGACTATGTCGCGGAGATGAGGTGGGTCGAACTTGAAGGGATGAAGAGGCTCTGCCGCTGAGTTCCTCGACTGGCACGTCAAGTGGATAGAAACGTGTTGTTCCCAGAACGATGGAGAGGCTGAGAAGCTGCAACAGCCACAAAGGTGCTTGGTCACACACTCTTTATAGACGGTTTATAGACGGATGAGAGCCTACGAGTGATACTGTGCCTATGAGTGCTCATGAACATCTTTTGTCTTTACGTAGTAAGTAAGAAACCAGCACCTGATCGCGATTTGGAGGGGACCTCGAGCTTGGGCTTCACGTTTTTGCTCGCTCCGCGTAACTGTGCTACTCCAAATGTCTACGTCTACAGATCGCGCCATCTATCTAGACACAAGATGACGCCACCCACGCCTGACTGAACCATACAGGGACCTGTGCTGCGGCGCTGCGAAGGCCCCGTTTCAGCTCTCGTATCCGGTCATATTGACTGAGAGTGGATGTCCGTATTCCGGCGGATTGTACTTTGCCTCGTTCCCTCAAAGCACGAGCCACCCGGACTTTGTTGAGACATTTCATCATAGATGTGGCATCTCCGTCGCGAGAGGGTTTGCTGATCATATATACTTCTTCTCCGGATCCAGCCGGTCCAGTCCTTCCATGGTCTTCTCGTACCTGTCACGTGAAGAACGTCAGCATACGTCCATGACCTCAGGGATCACTACCTCAAGAAGTCCACATGAAGACTCACATCGTGAAGACAATACCGCCACTCAAGATCAATCTCGCTAACCTCGGCAACGCACCAGACCAGAACGTTAGGAGACCCTCTTCTCGAAATATGCGGGCTGCGCAGTTGAAGCTGTTCTTGTATTGGGAGCGTGATTCGATTGACTGCATGCGTGTCTTCACTGTGTCGAGGGGCATCGTCGTGTAACTGGTAACGTCAGCTCCCTCATCCAATGCCAGAACATCAAGCTCTATGTATAACTCTGGACGAAACGACAAGAGTTTCTCTGTGGTCTCTGTCGACACCACCATAACGCTTAAAGACCTACACTGTGATCACACCCGCTAGGCCACCGATTCCGAATGTGCTCACTGCGCCGAGCTTCTCTCCCGGTGCGACGTAACTCTGGGCCAGCTGCCGGAGTGACGTGTAAGACGAGAACCGCACCGCTGAGTTTGCAGCCTGCCGCGCTGTTGTCGGCACGAAGCCCTTGAAGAACCCTCTTATCCCCTGCTCTCTTGCAATGATCCCAGACCCATGCAAGAACCCCCTCATCCGTGGATTCGCGCTCTTGCGATCATCAATCAGTTGTGTCTTGATGCTTTCGAAAGGCGTCACCGCCAATGCTGACTCCGTCACTCCTGCACCGAATCCCGCTATCACTGTCCCTGGACCTGAGATTGTGCCGTCTGGGTTCTGTAGCATCGATTTGAACTGGTCGAAGGCGACGAAGCGGATGCCGGCTTTGAGAGAGTTGCCTATGATCAACGTCGTGCAGCCTGCGTACCATTGCGACCCGAACGGCGGCCATGGTAGTTTCTTGCCGTCTGCTAGCCGTCGGTTTAGTTGTGTACGAGTCTTTGCGAATTCGGCAGGGTAGGTTATTGCAATTTCGACAGCGCCGGCCGTGGAACCGGCGATGATGGATCGGAGAGCACTGGGCTGCGCAAACTGTTAGCTGGTTGACACTTCGCCATGGGTACTGATAGTCTGGTACCTTCTTTCGGTCACTTGAGGGAGCTGCCATGATCGAGTGCTCTTGGCCCACTTATGCTGGCCACACAGGCACTAGGTTGCTTCCGACCTCTGCGCTTGTGGGATGAGATCTTCTACGGGTCAAAATCAGAAGCACTGTAATGTGGCAGAGCCTTTTGGTAACCAATTGACTTAGACGTAGCTGAGAGTGATGGAAGGGTTGGTACTGTTGCGCGAGTATACCTTTTGGCGACGTGAAGCCCAAAGCTCTCTCCCTCTCCCGCGATGACGCCGATCGAAACAACGCCAGAAAGTTTCCCGAAGCTCTGCACCTCGAAACAACCTCGAAACATCGCCTGCAGCATCAACCAACACCGACACCTCCACCTCCGCCCTCTCCTTCATCACGAACCCACCATTCCTCTCGTCCCTCATCAAGATGATGTCTCTGCGAGCCTTCTCTCGCTCTGTGCCGCGCACAGTCTCACGCCTCTCCGCACAGTCTACCCGCGCCTCTGTGTTCAGACCGATACTCCTCCAATCTGCATGCAAGCCCGCACCAGCCCCCAGACTTGCCGCCGCCTTCTCCACCACCAGACGACGATATGCAGAATCAGGTGGTAAGTGATACCTGGAGCTTGGTGGTGGGAGTCATGACCGTTTGGGTTATGAACACCAAGCTTTCGTTGCGGCACCTGAAAATGCTTGTGCTAAGTCACGATCGTACCAGTAGTCGACGAGGAGCTTGTGGCAAAGCTGCAGCAAGAGATAGCGATGGAGCAAGAGATGAGAGACTCGGACAACTACTCTGGAAACATCAAGGAGTACCTCGACGGCAGCCCCTACAAGGTACGCTCCCAGACCACACATGAACTTCATATCATACTGACCTAATACCCAGCTCGTCGATGCCGAAGGCCATGAAGAAGTCGTTCTCCAACGCACGTACAACGATGAGAAGTACACCCTCACGCAACTCGATTCTCACCGGAACACATTCTAATCTCTGCCACAGAATCCGCGTGACCTTTTCGATCGCCGACTTGAACAACCTCGAGAACGACGCAGACAGCATGCAAGAGGGGGATCCTGCAATGCAAGACGAGGACAGTGCTGATTTCATGGAGGGCCAATCCGGGGGAGCAAATACCAAAGGTGCCATCAACCAAGGCCGCACTTCGGGTGGCAACATCAAGGTCGCGCCCGAGGACTCGATCGCCCCCGCCGACCGTCCAGAACTTGCCGATGAGGACCCGAACCAGGAGCCCAGTTTCCCCGCTCGTGTGAACATTGTTGTGGAGAAGAAGAACAAGGGCGCTCTAGCGATTGAGGCGGTAGCTCAGGATGGAGAGATGGTCATCGACAACGTATACTATCTCCAGAATGCCGCTCTCGCGGATGCGAAAACGGCAGAGAAAGATTGGGAGAGGAGGGGACTGTACACCGGACCACCATTTGGCAACTTGGACGAGGACTTGCAGGTGCTGATGGAGCGGTATCTCGATGAGCGAGACATCAACGCGCACATGGCCTTGTTCATTCCGGATTACATCGATTTCAAGGAGCAAAGAGAGTACCTGAGGTGGCTATCAAGTAAGTACAACATTTTAGTCTTCCCATGAATCTCTTAACAGGAGACTGGACTTACGAAATACACAGACGTCAAGGCTTTCGTCGAGTCGTGATATCACCTTTTTTGATCCTGTACGCTTGGAGATATCTCGATGCTTTGTATTAATGCAAATTCCACTCTGCTTTGTCATGGCGTGGGAAGCAAATGTAGTCGTCTGCTTGAGGCAGCTCGCACGTACGTTGCAAAGTCCTTCTTAGTCTTGATGACTTCCGCACAACCAATTGCACAATGTGCTCTGTTGTTCCCTTCTTTCCGCTGCTTGTCGTCAAGGGCCCGTGCTGCACCAAGCGTCCAGCCAACCCGACCGACCGAAATCAGTCCTCGCGACAGGCGCTTCGTTGTGGCGAGCACTCTGGTGCTCGACCAACTCAAGAACGGCCGGTGTCCTTCGAGTATGCTGGTTGTAGCACCTGGACGCACTCCCGCAGTCTCGTGTAGAGCTGACAACTTGGCGCAACCATGGACGCTCCCAGCTCGCCAGTCTGCTCGTCATCCCAGACAGCCCAACCCGCAACGGCGTCTTCCATCCTTCCCAACGCTCCTCAGCTCATTCCCTTCGGCGGAAAGCTGCTCTCATGCCTTGTGCCATCCCGACTCATTCGCACGAACTTCATCGTACTCAGACTGACCCACTCGCCGCTCCAATTCCGAAGCAGTGCCAAGTTCACGCTGTCTTGCACGTCGGGCATCCAGAAGCCAGATACGTACTCTTTCTCCTCAAGCGCCAGCTTTGCCGTCAGCTGATCGTCGCGCGTCGCTGCGGGCCGGCCGGCGCGGCGGCTGGATTGCAGGAGGGAGAGTTCGGCGGCGTCGCGGAGGAGAAACCTGTGTGTCCAGTGGGTAAGTGAGTGTAGCTTCACATGCACTGCCATGGACGGTCGAGCATGACGCACTCAGCTATCAGCGCATGGATCTCCTCGTCCGTGAACACCTCGCTCTCGCCCTTCTCCACTGCCGCCGTCTGAAAATACTTCGCGCGCTGCACGAAGGGCCGGTTCATCTTTGCGCGTGCCGACGAGAGGCGGTTGATCTTGTCGTCCCGCGCCGAGGCGCGCCGCAGCCGCTGCGAATCCCGGCTGTTTTCGTGCAGCGAATTCATCTTGGCGCCTTTCTTTTTGCTAATGTGCTTTGAGACCTTGGACAGGGATTTGGAGGGCATGGTGGGTGTGCGTGCGGGCACGAGGTGCGTGAGAGAGGCGATGAAGGGTGGTGGAGCAATGATTGATATGGCAGTGCTTGACGAAAGTTCTTGGCGATGTACAGTACCTACGGGATCTCTCGTGTAGTCGTGTGGATGTTGAAGCATGGCAGAATAATCTTCCTGCGGTTGAAGGCGGTATGGTGCTGACCGGGACTAACCGAAACCTAAAAGTCGCGTCCCTGCTGCGCGTAAGGCAGGGTTGAAGACAGCCCTGGGCGCTTGAAGAAGGGGCAGTCCTCCCTCTCCTCCCTCGACTCGAGGCGCCCTCACACTGGCCCACTGAACAGCACTCGTTATCCTCTCGCCTGCTATCTCTCTTCATCTGGGGCTGGTTTGCAGCAATGGCCATGTACTCGAATCGACTCGATAAATGAACAGCATCGAGGGCGGCGACTAGCCGGAGTCATGGGTATCTCAGGTCAGTCTCTGCCCAATATATACTTGTGCACGCTCTGACACCGTCAAGGGCTTCTGCCGCTCCTCAAATCCATCCACAAGCCATGTAACCTCAAGGAATTTGCAGGCCAGACCATTGGTGTCGACGCCTATGGGTGGCTTCATAGAGGCGTCGTCTCTTGTGCAATCGACCTTGCACAAGGCAAGCCGACCACCAAGTAGGGTTTCCTGAGCACAAGGCCTCTACCGTAGCTTATAGTAGTCTAGGTTTGTCGATGTCGCCATGAACAGAGTCCGAATGCTCATCCACTTCGGTGTCAAACCTTACCTCGTGTTCGATGGTGACCACCTCCCGAGCAAAGCTGGTACCGAACGAGGACGGAAAGATCGCAGGAAGGAGAGCAAACGAGCCGGACTCGAGCTGCTGAGACTTGGCAAGGTTCCGCAGGCACACCTCGAACTTCAAAAGGGCGTCGATGTTACGCCTGAGATGGCGCGACAATTAATTGAGGAGCTGAAACGGGCTGGTGTCGACTACGTCGTGGCGCCATATGAAGCTGATTCACAACTGGCATACCTCGAGCGAAAAGGTATCATTAACGGCGTTCTATCGGAGGATTCTGACCTCCTCGTCTTCGGAGCGAAGTGTCTTTTGACCAAGCTGGATCAGTATGGCGATTGCATAGTCATCCGGAGGGATGATTTCACAGCGTGCCGAGAGATCAGCCTTGTCGGATGGTCCGATGCCGACTTCAGACGCATGGCCATCCTCAGTGGATGCGACTACCTACCGAGCATAAGCAAGATGGGTCTGAAGACTGCGTATCGGCTGTTGAGGAAGCACAAGACGGTGGAACGAGTCGTTAGATTTGTTCAGTTCGATGGTGGGTTCAAGGTACCACCTGGATATCTGGAGGCATTCAATCAGGCTGAGATGACGTTCCTCTACCCATGGGTCTTCTGCCCAGTGGCCCGATGTCTGGTCACCTTGACGGAGCTCGAACCCGACATCGACCTTGACAGCATGCCTTACATTGGCCAATGCGTAGAGCCAAACATTTCCGCCGCTGTTGCATCTGGAGATTTGCATCCGCATAGCAAGCAACCTATCGTTATCCACACGAAGCCTCGACACTCATCGTCTTCGCGCAAGGTCTCACGTGCAGAAACGCCGGATTTGAAGAAGCACAAACCTATTGATTCGTTCTTCGGGCCGAAGAGGACACCTCTTGCCGAACTCGATCCCAACAGCTTCACTCCTTCGCCGAGTCAGCAGCGTTTACTCCACGAGGAACACAGGCCGTGGTCTGCAGATCCAGCCCCTTCGCGACCATACCTGAACAGGGCCCGGACAACGATCCCGACCGCTGCTCCCTCGTCTGTGCCTGCCCGTAGAGCTGTCTCGAGCAGCTGGCCACTATCGGCTGCTGTGTCACCAAAGCGCCAAAGACTTTGTTCAGATGGTATTCTGCCTACATCAATGACGACTTCTGCGCGTGTCGAATCGGGTAGTAGTCGTTTCTTCTCATCCACTGCCGAGCCCAGTCCGTCTACGAAGAAGGGCGCAAACGGCAAGAAGGTGGCGAGAATGAAGATGAATATATGGTCGGATGACTCGATCGAGGAAGCGAGGGCCGAGTTGCAGGATGTCACAGGCCCGTCCGCCGAGAAACGAGAACGGAAGGAGCTGACATTTCCAGCTGATGATCGTGTGGCCAGCACAGACATCGCTTCCCAAACCACATCACAGTCAACCATCTCTACATTCGCCGCTATATCTCAACAATCGCAGTCGCATTTACTCAATCCTACCACCACACCCACCACGTCTTTCGGTAGTGCTGCGCCAGACCTCGACTCGCAAGGCTCCGTGTTTAGTACTAGTTTGTCGCAGGATATCACCGTACTACGCGCAAAGTTCTCGTATCAATCGACGGCCCACATGGGGAGGAGAACAGACCCTGATGATCGCATGACAGGACCAGTAGAGCCTGAACCACTAAAACGCACTTGTTCCACCCCCTTGCCGAGGCAAACGCCCTTGCAAAAGTCAGAACGGCAGCGACTCCTCGGCCGACTGGACCTGTCCAACACAGCGCGCGGCTCGTCTCAACTACTAGAAATCGAGGCACAGACGGGCTGCTCGTTTTCTCTGGCACAGCTGGAAGTACCAGCACACAACGCTACCGACGAAGCCGAAACCACATGCGTACCGTCCTCATCCTCGTTGCTGACCTGGGCGACGCCGTGTCTCCCCACCACGCCGGATGAGGTTCTGTCCACAGCCGAACAGGAAGCGGTGACTGCTTTCGAAAGCGAGCAGGATATCGGTGATGCTGCATGGCTTGTTCTGGAATCAGAATTTGCGACGTCACTGCCTAGCCAACATGCGGCAGTGAAGGCTTCGGACGATGACGTTGAGGATGAGGAAGAGCGAGCGGACAGAACGCTCACTCCAGAACCCGTTCTTGTCGAGTCGTTCTCTCGATATCGATACTCAGACGTGAAGGGCAGCGAAGATCTCCTCCTCATCCCCGACAGCGAGAGCGAGGCAGAGAGTCTCGCTGACGAGGATATAGATGTGGTGCGGAAGAAGCTCGATCTAGGCAGGTTTGAATTCGTGGGGAGATAGGCTCGCACTGACGAGACACAATGTGTGAGAGAGAGGGTGGCGGAGAACCACCAACTTCGGCGTTTTGGTTCGGTCTCGTTCTGGTGTCGACGCGCAACGAGTGTGGAGTGCTACGCAACGCTGGAAGGGAAGCCGAGCGTTTGGTTGATTGCCTTTTTCGTCCTGCAAGCTGGACGCCTTTGTGGGCTTTGCATACCAGCGCTGACGCTGATGCTGATTCTGATGCTGACGACCGTGATGGGATGCATAGGTTTATTTGCTGTTGGTGGGCTTGTTTGAGCTAGGAGAATGGAAGGTTAGGTACCACGTAGTGCGGACAACGTTACGTTTCGACTGGACGTAGTCCAATTGTGCCATTTGCCTAGTGCCTCGCCTCCATCGCGTTCCCAGAGATCACTTATCACAGTCGCCAAAGCCAAAATAGCAGCGAGCCTCGAAGCAAACAGAACCCGATACGTCTTTTGCGCGATGCAGGGTTGGACAGTGGCATCCGTGCCTCTGTCCCCACAGTCACAGACCCCCCCTTCGTCCTTGGAGCTCGCAGGTTTCGGGCACAGCCCAACAATCGTCTTGGAAGTGAGGTATGCGCACGCTTCGCTTCCCGGCTCCGCTCGCCTTTCCATTGCGTGACAGCACATCTCCGGTGTGCCACGTTCGCGACTCCGCGCACTCACTCCACCGGCCAGACCTGAGCTAGAAAATCCTCAATGTCATTCGCCATGTCTTCCGGCTGCTCCATCGCTGCAAAATGGCCACCCTAAGCCCCTGGTCAGATCGTAGCAAAACACCCCAGCCCACGCCGTGTTCGTGTGGCTTCACGCACCTTCGTGTGTCTCCTGAACCATACCAGATTCCCCGTCGTCGCCGCCCAGCTCTTCGGTATGGGTGCGATCTCCTTTGGGTTCCAGGAATAGCCAAACGGCTTCTTGCAGTAGAGGCCGGGGTCGCTGTGCAGTATGTATCGCTCGGGTCCTTTCTTGAAGATGTGTCGGTAGTCGTCGTCCCCTTTTGGCTGAGGCGAGTCTTTAACCAACTCCTTCACGTCGAGGAAGAGTGCCTGTTAGCTGACTCGCACGGTCCGAGGAAGTGGGCTGGAAGAAACGTACTGTACGATACGGATAGATGGCTCTCGGAAACGTCTCTGTCAGCCAGTAGAGCGTGATTGCTTCAAGTATTTGGTCAAGAGAGGGCGTCGTGTCGCTCCAGTCTCGAAACTTCTCTCCGATCCTGTACTTGTTTGAGCAGTCTGCATCCCAAAATGACTGCCGTTAACTTGCCATGCCAACACAGCTAGTGGACTTGAAGAGAGCACGAAACCTATCGTGGCAGGTCGTGTTGTATGCTCCATAGCGTACGCTGTTCCAGTCTTGCCGAGTTCATCTCCTCTGTTTAACCCTTCTTTTTCCATCTCCTCCAGCCGTAAGGAGTCTTCTGCCACGCTCTCCGGACAGGGCATAATGCAAAATTTAACTACACCGTGAGATGAGCTTGACTCGTACAATCTATTCACGACCAACAGAGAGCTTACGATGCATTGCTAGTCCTGATGTCAGTGCTTCGTGTACAGTAGGCTGTGGTACGACGTTGAATCGCACCTTTACAAGAATCAAACTTCGCTGCCATGACTCGAGCTGTGTAACTTCCGATATCACCTCCCTGGACAGCATAACCAGACCCAAATCCAAGCCCTACCATGAGCTTGTGCATTACGCGGGCCGAGTCGCTAACCGTCCAGTCTTTATGCAACGGCGGCGTCGACGAGAAGGCATACCCCGGAAGGGATGGGATAATCAAGTGATAGGGGAGTTCTTGGGATGTGTATTTCTTTCTGAATATCGACAACACGTCGAGAAACTCAAGAAAGCTGCCTATAGCAAGCGCGGGCGTCAGACCAGGGCAACTGCTTGCAACATTGTAAGGAACGCTGCGGTGCAGAGAACGTTTCCGGCATGATCATCAAGGCCTCACAAGAGTGGAAGAGACAGAAACATGCAGGAAGACAAAGTCAGACACCCACTCGATGAGTTGGTATTGCCTCACTGCAGACCTACCTGGCCAACCATGTATACACATTACCGGTATTGCGTCAGACTTCTCCGAAAACAAGGCCACAAAGTGTACATCATATTCCTCGCCGTCGTCCTCTATACGTGCGAGATAGTTGGGGAAACCATTGATACGCTTCTCGCAAGTTCGTCTAGTCAACGACCTATTATTGATGATTCAACAGGGAAGACACTGCGTGTGACGCACCAGTCGAACTGTGTCTCCCAGTAACGCTTCGCCTCTACCATCCACTCATAGGTCACTCCGAAACGTCCATCGTTCTGAAGGTTCTCGTACGTCTTTGGCCCAAGTCTTGACAAGCGCAACAGCTCTTTGAACTCGTCGACTTCGCTGGCAGGTACGGCGGCAGTAAAACTTTTTGGCTGCAGTGATGCATTGGATGGCACTTTGTTGTAGTTCGACATGAGCTGATTCAATGAGCATCAAACGACTCTCAGTACTATGCTGGCGCGATCAACGTAGGTGCACGCTTCTACAAGGAGGCATGTGTGTTCTCTGTACCACGGACTTGCTTGGTCTACAAAATCGAGGTATCTTCATCTCGTACCGTTTGTAAGCCGGAGAACAACATGACGTCAGTCAGTGCGATCTTATCGGAAATACACAATGGCAATTCAATCTGAATAAAGCGAGAACAGCACTATGATACAAAAGTCTCACATCGGTGCTCTCAAAACTACCGCGTTGGACTCCTAGTCAAGCTAGCCAAATACCTCAAAGACGGTGACTCGGCAACTCCACGTTTATGGCGCCTGAGAACTTACAAGGTTCTCGACGTAGTGCTCTCTCAGCCATTGATTAACATGGCGAGTTCGACTATCGTTCTGTTCCTCCACAGTACTCTGGAATGGTGCACCACATCTCAATCTGCCCAAATCCAACACCCCCTGTTGCTTTACGTTTCCTACCATAGCTTCATATATAACATCAACATCGTCTCCTACTTCTCTCCGCAGGCCTCCTTCCAGACCAGGCTCGTGCTTGGGCTGAGAGTGAGGAGGCCTGTACCGCTTCCAGGTCGAGTCTTGGCAGACGCTCAGCCATTGTTCTTGCTGCACGCCATCCAGACGTAATCGCTTTCATCTTTGAGACGTGGACCAATCGCGCTCAAGGTGATCTATCCCTATGACTCTCGACTCGGCCCCCAGCGCTGCTGCGGTGTGCCAGGGCTTCTCTTGGTATCATACGTTCACCCGTACCCACGCCGCTTTCCGTGACTCTTTCGCCAGGAAGACGTTCGCCAGCGTCGGACCAGATCAGAAGCTCTTTTACGTAAAAAGTAAAGATCTCCGTAGATGCTTTATTGGATGCAGTCTGGAATCCAATCAACGACGGGTCGTATAACAAGATGCATGAACCATGAGTAAGGTCGTTCGAAAGTGGAACGAGCAACGACTTGGCAGTGCGATGTCTTGGCGAGACATGTGGAACTCTCTGCATCTGAAACTCTTTTCAAGGGCGTTTGGTACTGTGCGTCTAGCAGGGGACGTCGTCAGAGGATCTGACGGGTTGTGGGAAGGTATGAGGTCGGGGGTGTGTGGCATGGCTCGATCGGATGTGCAAGCGCCAAGTTCAATAGTTTCTGTATGGCGTACCCGGCTGCCCGAAGAGGACAACGACATGCTAGGTATACTGCGGAGAAAGCGCCTGAGTTAGGATGGGTGGGATCGAGTCGACGCATGCTACTGGTCACGGACACATTCACGTTCGGCAGTGTCGACGTGGAGCGAAGCCCAACACACGGGTGGACGACTAAAGACCAAGGCGCTGAAGGGGTTTGAAGAGTGGTTGCAGTTGGTAAGTTAGACAATCATTTGACATTAGAAGTACTCCGAACGACTCGAAGGCAATTAGGTAAGAAAATCCCATCCCTCACCACCGGTCGGAATCATAGTAGGAAACCGTGACCGCACGACCAGGTAAGGAGACACCAAAGAAAGAGGAACCAAACAGAGATGGTTCAGTTTTTTCACCGCCCGCCAACGCTCTGTTCTCCGTCACTCTTCGCCAAAAGCCACCGACAGTCGGAAGGAGACAAGCATCAAGCCCTCGCCCTAAGCCGCCCAGCGGCGGGCAATCACGAAAGAGCGCTTGCTCTTCTTGGACTTGTTGCTCTTACCGCTCTTGTTAGACTTGCCACTCTTGCCAGACTTCTTGCTCTTGTTCGACTTCTTGCTCTTGCCGCTGCTGCCGCTCTTCTGGCTGCCTGCTGGGGCCGGGTAGGGCGCAGGTGACGGGGCTGGGACGGTAGCGCCTGCTTCACGTGGAGCCAGGTTGAGCCAGCGGCGGACAATGTCCTCGGAAGTCGGCTGGGGCGCGGCATCGCGGACAGCGAGGTTGCTGCCGGAGCGCTTGCTCTTCTTCGACTTGTTGCTCTTCTGGCTCTTCTTCGACTTGTGGGACTTTCCAGACTTGCTCGACTTGCCGGACTTGGAGCTCTTCTCGCTGGCAGGGGCTG
>NAJN01000605.1:0-19884 GCA_005059845.1 Cryomyces minteri | reverse complement strand
CTGCCTTGCGTCTTTCACCGACCCAGCTAATACGAGACCTTTGGATTACGTAGGAATCGATGCGGGACGGCAAGCTTCTGCAACACAAAGGCTGAGATTGAACATGTTGGGAAGATACTCGATAGTGGGAGCAGCGCGGCTGAAGATGGGAGTTCTCATCCTCCGTCTTGACGCACTCGCATGCCGCCACAGGAAGTGACATTGAACAGCAAAACATAGCAACACGACGCTCGACAGTATCCACCCAGGACTTGCTCAGCAGCCAAAAGCAGCAGTCAAAGACCCCAGTATCTCCCATCCACCGCGCCCCGCCTTCCAGCTCTCCAGTCCTGCCAGGATGGCCTCAGACACCAGCACAGCTTGTGAGACCAACGCGCAAAGTAGAGAAAAGGACGATGTAGGCGCGTCATGAGACCCGCGCAGTCGTAGGGGACGTTCGTCTGGCAAGTCAATTTTGCGCGTCTTGGCGAGTCTTTGCTCTTGGAACAGGTAAGAGGGCCTGGAACGAAGTGGAGGGTTGCTTCGATCCGGCGTGACAATGAAGTTCCTTTTCACGATGCGTCGGTTCTGCGGGCAGGGGCGCGGGTATCACAGCCGTGCGAGAGGAGAAAGAGAAAGCACGAGCGGTGGGAAGAAGAGGCGGGACTACGAAGAAGGCATGTGGTGTAATGTCTTGCTTTCTGCAGGACCAATTCGTGGAAAGAGAACGCCCGCCGATGCCGAAGGAAAGATGAGCAAGAGAACAGGACGCCGTACGCACCTCCCTCTCTGGCCTGCAAGAACAGCGCAGAAACATCAACCTGTCGGGATGCCGCCGGCCGCCCAGGAATCCGTCCATACCACAGGACCGATGCCTCACCTTGATATACAAGAATCACGCCACCATCCACCACGCGCCGCCCAAAATGCCAATGAGGATGATGGCAGTGAGAAAGCCCGCGCCAGCCTTGTCGCCAGTTTTGATGGTCGACGCAGGGGCTGCGGGATTCCCGTCGCCGCCCGTACCCGCAGACGGGTTGCCCTTGCTGGTACCTCCGGTGGAGTTGGTCAGCGGGCCGGTGACCTGCTGGATGAGGTTGCTCTGGATGACCTCAAGGGCGCTCATCTGCTCGCCGACGCCGTAGCTACCGTCGTACGCGGGACCTTTGGTCCACTGCAGACCGCAGGTGACGCCGTCGGCGCCGCCGGAGCACTGCTGCGCCGCCGCTATGGCGGAGGCTTTGAGTTTGGCCATTACGAAGTCGGTGGTGAAGGGCGCTACTTTTGTCGTTGCGGCCATCCAGCGCGCGAGGTAGGCTTTGAAGGAGCGCTGGTCGACGTTGCAGTTGCCGTTGGGCTCGCATGCTACTTCGTACATAACGTTGGGGACTGTAGGGGCGAAGAAAACTTCGGTGGCGTTGAGGGTTGCCATTGTGCGCTGGTACCAGAGGTCGGAGCCGGTCTGCAGGTGGTTAGAAGAGTGATGCAATTGTTCAAAGGAGGATGGATAAACTCACCACGTTCCACATAGTCGCAGCACCAAGCAGGAACACTCCAGCGTTGTAGGACCACTGGATGTGGTTCAACTGAGTGCAGTTGATAGTATCGTCAGTTCCGTCGAAGAATTGGTATGTAGGGCTCTTGAGTCCGACGGCCTCACACCAGTTCCACATCCGGTCGGCCCAGTCCAAGTAAGTCGTGTTGCCAGTGTACTTTCCTAGGCGGGCAGCCATGTTGAAGAAGCAACCGTTCGAGATACTGTTCTTGTAGTTGTAGCCGTTGTTGAAAGAGTAGATCTGCCACCGGAGACCACCACCACAGGTCGAATTATCCCATCGGATGGCTTGAGAGTTGAACACAGCCTGTGCTAGAGCGAGCCACTGCGGCTTGTCTGAAGGAGGGTTGGGATAGTTCAACTCCGCTGCAGACAGCGCAGCCAATCCCCAGAACGCTTGATCGTCATTTCCTTCTGTCTTCGACTGGTTTGGAGGCATGTAGTTATTGTCGGGCCCGACCTGGAACAGCAGTGCTTGCGTCGTGACATCGTTGTAAGTGGTATCTCCCGTATAATACCAGTAGTCCACTAGTGATCCAAACATTGCTCCTGCTTCCCACCAGTAATATGGTAGTGGTAGGTTTCCGGGAACCTGTCCCGTTTGGTTTCCTGTGTAGTATTGCATCATGCCATGCGCTATGGTGCTTGCGGCGCTCTTGATGGACGCTGTCCGGAATTGTTAGCCTCTTCGTCCTACTCACTACGTGCTGTAAACATACCGGCAGAGGTGACGTCCAATGTGATGGCGGACGCGCAGTTGGCGCTGAGCAGCAGAGCACAGACTGCGCTCGAGGCGGAAGAGAACGACCGCATTATGAATGTGGGATGACGGGTGTTATGGCGGACAGGTGGAGGAGGTAGTCGTGGAGGACCCAATGACGCGAGTCAACGCACAGCGTCGAAACGACGAGGAAGCGGTTCCTTGACTCTCTCTCGATGGCTGTATCCGCTATGGCTTCCTGTTACTGATTTCTGCTCGGTAGAGATGGGGCTGGTGACGGTCAAGTAGTTGCGGTAATCCGTTCAATCACAAAGTGGGCACCAAAGCAAGCGACAGTCGGAGGCGAATGAAGGAGCGACTGGTGCGTTGTGTCCAGACTCAGGGAGACTTCGATCGGTTCCAAATGGGCAGCAAACGAGTGTTGTTGTGTTCTTGGTGCTGCAGAAGGAGATTGATAGTACCTTGCAGAAAGCGTCAACTGCTCCAAGACAAGATTGCGTGTCGTCGGCTGAGGCGGCTGGGATTCCTCCTTTCCAGTTTCCAGGGTTGGCGGCTCTCGTGTTGTTTTTCTGAAGTCACCGTGGCGCGGAGAGTACAGAGGTCAAGTGTTGCAGTAGTGATCTCTCGATGCTCCGATGTGTTAAATTACAGAGCCTATATGTAGCAGACTCAACATTCATGTTCACGTTTCCAGTGAACACATCGTCCTCTGGCGGGTGGCCCGGAAGCTTGCAGCGTGCTGATACTCCCAGTGCTTCATGCTATATTTAACTCCTTCCCTCTCCTGCTGGAACAGCAGTCGAAACTTGTGAAACCTAGCATCACAGTATCCCATTCACTGCCACTACCATGACAGGACGAAGCAACCAGAACTCCGGTCACGTCGCCACTGATGTTCGCTGTTGTCACTTGGAACAACGCCACAGTCACGTGATGTCAACAACACGGAACTCGTATCTACAGCTCGAGGTCTTCGAGATCTCGCAGCATGATACTTCTAGTCTACAGTCAAGAGATGCCCTGGAATGCTTCATTGCTAGTGATCGGTTCTTATTGCGAAGCCTTACTGTTGTCGTCGCCTGTTCGAGACCGATGTATCCGCATCCGCTATCTGAAATCCAGCTCAGCCTCAGCCACGAAACAACGTACTCCGGTCAGGACGCTAGAGGGAAAGTCCAACGGTGAACTTCCAACGAACACCCCATCATCTTCATCGAACCTCGCGCACTCGTAACCACTCCCACAACACTCTCCGCTCGACAACCCACCGATCTTACATTCTTGCTTTCCGACACCGAGCAACCTCCACACACGATAGTGACAATGGCCGGCCGCGAAGAGCCCTACGATCCGTACATCTCCAACAACGCAGGCGGAAGCGCGGGCGGACACAATGGCAACCAGCGCACAGCGGCGCTTCAGGCGGTAGGTCACCCAATTTTGCGGAGTCAGCAGTCGCTGCACAGCGCATCTTTCGACCGGACAGCCAGAGGTCGGATTCGCTGTCGGGATCAGCTTCAACAAGTTCGCTGCCTACGTCCGTCCTACGACACCTTCGCCTGAGCATCTCTGTCACCTTCACACGAAACAAAACATACACACACAAACACACAGACACAGATCGAAACTCTACGCCTCGTTCACGAGCAAAGCATACGCCTGCCTCATGCTCTCTGGTTAGCCCGAAGTTGCGACGACGTCAGCCATTGATTCTGGTCATCTCATATCCACTCGATCCCTCACTACCTCAATCTCAACACACGCTCTACGAGAGACCGCCAACACAGCGACTGTCTGACCGAACTATCCCGACCCTAATGCTAATTCCTCTTCTCCACAGGAAATCGACAGTACCGTTGGCATAATGCGCGACAACATCAACAAAGTCTCCGAGCGCGGTGCCCGCCTCGACTCTCTGCAAGACAAGACGGACAACCTGGCCGTGTCGGCGCAGGGCTTCCGCCGCGGTGCGAACCGGGTGCGCAAGCAGGTTTGTCCCTCCCACCCTAGTCCTAACATTGTCCACGCTCCGCATCTTTATGTCCTGGACTAACACAACCTTCACTCGACGGTAGATGTGGTGGAAGGACATGAAGATGCGCATGTGCATCATCGTCGGCATCATTATCTTGCTCATCGTCATCATCGTGCCGTCAGGTAAGGTTCTTCCAGCTCGGATCGACTATGTGCCTTCTGGGAGGGCGACAGGCTGACGAGCTGAGCAGTCGTGGCTACTAGGCACTAGGTGTCTCTCCGAGAACAACGAGCTAATAGAGCTTGGGAACGACGATACCTGTTTCACGGAACGAATCTTGATGGGATGCTGGGTGCAATTTCTGCACATGGACATGCGTACGCTCACGTCGAAAGCGCTCTTCCCCGACCCGCAGCCGGGGGAATTTGAGAGCTTTCCACGTGTTTGGCGAACTGGAGCGATGGGTCAGGGGTGTCTTTTCTCTCAGTGTCAACATTCACTGTAATAATACGATTCATGTGTGCGCTTCTATGCGGACGTATCAGCTCGGCTTCCAATCTGCTCGATCTGAGAGCTGCTCCAAGAGACAACTTTCATGAAAGAAGCCGTTCGAAAGGAACTACCACGAGCGAACTCCTTTACGCCACTCTGCCTTCCTAGAACTTCATTTCGACCCGCGCGTGTAGATATCTGACAAACGGGCCAAGTCATCTCCTCCTCCTCCTCCTCCTCCTCCTCCTCCTCCGCCCGCTGCCACCTCGTCATCAGCGCACACATCCACTCTCTCTTCCATCCTGTCCCGCGCCCGCAGCCGCCACGTTTGCGCCAGCGAGTCATTGTACGAGTCCGACGCGGGCAGACCCTCGTAAGCACCGGAGTAAAGCGACCGATCCGGACGCTGCCCACCAGCAAACTCGATTATCGTCAGCTAAGCAGCTACCGTAATCAAGGCCAGCACGACGGCGTCCAGCCCCGTCTTCGGAGAGACGCAGTCGTAGGCAACTCTGTCTACATGAAGCAAGGCCCCCGCCGTCCTCTCCGTTCTTCCGCCGTTCTTCGTTCTCGTTGTGCCTGCTCGCGAGAACTGTCTGCCGGCCCGATCGTCTGGCAGCTCGACTGCCACTCTGTCGCCTCGCTCCTGCTCGATCGCAACTACAGGTGGGTTGCAGCGGGCCGCGCTCCTTGCATGGCTCTGAGATGCCGAGAGATGGAGCGGGCACAGAGCGGCGTAACGTCGCTTCTGGCGAAGACGAAGGGAGGGGAGCGCAGAGAAACTGCACTATGTGGATTCCTTGGTAGTCTTTGTGAAACGCTCTGAGACTTCCTGAGTCTTGGTTGAAGCCGGCGTTGCTGACGGTATCGGAAAGGGATGTGGTGGACCGATCGGTTCTCACATGCCTTGGTTCGACAGCCGGATTATCGCACTGTTCGATGCTCTGCCAAAGATGTCTAAAGCGATGCCGCGGCAACAGAAGCCTAACAGAAGCCCGGCGGAGAGCCGTTCAACAGCCAACTCAGAAAGAACGCCATGGAGAAGAGACGGATACAGCATAAGGCCAAGGAGCAAGAGAAGGCAAGAAAGATGCTGAAGGAAAAAGAGTGGAGGCGTAGAGAAGAGTCAGAAGGTTTCGAAAAAACAGGTAGAGACGAGATCTCCGACGAGACTTCATTGCGAGACAGCTCCTTGATATAGACAACGCAATCGAAGACTTCAGAGGAGGGACACGACCCATATCACGTACAAACACCATCCCGCTCACTGGCAGCACCACACGCAAACAATCCAGGAAGATCATGGATCTTTTTGAGACAGAGGAGAGCGACAAGGACCTCTCTCAACGGGATGAGATTGCCGAGAAGTCGAGCGGAAATGGCAGGGAGTCCCGCCCATTTGTCGATGTCGTCATCATCATCGCCGCTGGTCTACGCCAGCGGTAGCAGAGGAGAGCGGAGAGTGGAGATGGAGACTGAAGCATAGAAGGGAGTGGAGAAACCCGAAGGCAGCACATACTTCTAGCAACCTCCACGTTTCTCTGGCTCGAATGTCTGGCACATATGTGTGCCTGTTAGAGCCATAGTTACGGACAACATCGGCGAAGGTAAGAGCGGTGTAGACCGGTTTGAACGTGAACCAACTCGACCGTCGAAACTGTCACGGCATTTGGCAGATCCAAGTGTCTGGACCCCGCTTATTGCGCGGCGGATATTCGGTGCTGAGGTGTAGATGGACCTGCCGTAGGGTTTGGGTCCGACCGGCCGGCGGTTCCCAGCAGATATCTTGTGATGGGGTCCTTGTTCTTCATCTCGATGACCTGGCCGTCAATCATTGGGACCTGCACCGGCCCGGAAGTTGCTTCTCCTCGCTGTTTTGGCACCTTGTTTAGAACCAGGTAGAAAGGCTCGCTATTCGCCCGTGTCTTCGAACACGTAGGGGCAGGATTATGGGAGCCGAATCTGAGTATTCCGCCGTGTTTGTGGGTGAAGAGAGACAAGAGCTGAGCTAGTGTCAGATCGGTCTCACCTGCGACCCTGTCCCAGTCCTGGATCCCTGTCTAATACTCCCCTTCAAGCTTCGGGAAGTACGTGTTGCAGTGTTGAAGTCTCTACGCCCCTGTGTTCGGGTCCTTTCTTGGTTTCCTTGCTGTGTAGTAGCTGGTGACCATCTTCTTGTTTTCTGTCGACAAATGCTTTCGAAGAGCTCGCATTCCTTGTCGACCAACTCGTTCTGGACCCCCTCAGCCTCCTCGGGTTGAAATTGTGCTTTCTTCCGTTGTTGCTTGCTAGGTGGGAGTCCTAGTAGGGTCGTAGTACAACGAGAGAGGAGGCAGTGGCAGGTGTAGCGACAAGGTCTTGGTGAGAGAGCATGTGCAAACGATAGGAGGATAGCATAAAAGGAGCCAGCACAGTAGTAGGAGCAGCAATACGTATAACTCTGTCCTCCTGAATTCGACCCGTCTGTATCACCACCTCAAGCACATGACTCTTCTACTCGTCCACTGGCAGCGCACATCAAGCAGATTTGCCTGCTTTGAATAATTTCTGGTCACTAGGTGGTCTCGCATCGCTCGACATCCTTCGTACCCTTCCTACTTGAGCTGCACCGAGTTTGAAGGTTCCAGATCGAGGCTTCTCGCGGCCCATAGCCGAGCAATGGCGGTAGATAGATCGAATCAAACAAGGCTGACCCGTATGTGCCGCAGGTGTTGTCGGCGTCCATGGGTGCACGATGCTGGAGGATGCCTGAGCCACATCGCCGATTGCCCCTATCTGCTGCTGTGCTCCAAGCAGATTTTTCTGCTCATGCCATTTCACATAACGCGAACGTGCGAGGCCACCACAGGTCGCCAGCTGCCGCCCTCTCGCCCTGCTGCGGATGGGAACAGTTTTGTCAATCTTCGCGATGCTGTCGGCTGTTATGACAGGCTCACGAACATCGCCGGCGGAGAAGGGTCCAAACGCAGATCAGACAACTTCAAATCAAGCCGGAGTCTTCGAACTCCGCCGACACGTGCCTCGTGCGGATTTCTCCTGGTACCTTGTGTCTGCGACTGCCGCTACAACTCATGCATTAGGCTTTTCTGCTAGTACTTGGTCGCGCAAGGGTCCTTTTGCTGCGAGCTGGTTAGGGAGTGATTTTCTCCGGCGTGCAAGGATTGATCGGGCGCGGATTCTTGTTTGCGAACGTCGCTCCCAGCCATTCCCAGAGGTGTCCTCGAGAACGGCATACGGTAATGACGTTGATTGTGTGGTAGTGGAATAGATGAACGCGTCGACGAGTGGAACCGCTCGGATTCGGCTTCCCGCCTATATTAAACCAGACGATATCGAACAAGCAGCAAAAGTAGCAGAAGAATCTGGCCGCGACTGACAAGGTGAGACGATCCTAGTCAAATCGTTCCGCGTCTTGTGAGTAAGAGGGTATGAGCAGGGCGTTCGACGAAGATGTCAAAAGAGCTCAATCGGGTCACCGGCGGTTCGAGTGGGAGAAGCAAGAGAAGCTGGCCCGCGACCGAAGGGTCGTGGTAATCCCAGGCACCTTGTCCAGCGTCTTGTGAGCATGAGGGTTTGAGCAAGATGTTCGACGAAAATGGCAAGAGTCCTCGATGCGGTTAGCGCCAACCACCTGAGAAGGAGAAGCAAAAGAAGTTGATGAGGACTGAAGCAGGGGACTTTTCATCATCGACGTGGCTTACTGCCTTCTCTATGTCGCATTCATTCGCATCGCTGTTCGACTCGACGACCTGGAGTCGCTTAGTTGGTCTGATGTCCTGGCATACCACACAGCAGCAGATACGCTTGTCGTTGTGTAGTTATATTAGCCGCGTTCAGGACTTTCGGGCATACTTTCGAGCTCCCTGCGTCTTGTCACTGTCTACCACCCCAACATCGGCCTCATAGAGTCTCCCTCGTCAGGGTCTCAACCCGTCGTCTTGACGCACGAGTTCGTCAGTTTGTCAGACGTGGACAGGCGTCTCTACGTAGCGGCCGGTCATGCGTTGGACGATACGAGCAGCGCAATTGCTGCGTTTCCAAAGTTCGGCGTGTCATCGCATTTGTCTCGTACTGTTCTGAGGATCTTGGCCCCGCGCGACCTCCACCTCTCGTTGTACAGGCTTGCACGAGTGCATCCTGCTAGTTGCGGACGTAGCAACAGTTCTCTTAAAACTCTCCTAGTCGACTTCGATGTGTGCGTGTGTGTTTTTATTTCTGGTATGCTCCTCATGAACAAAGTTCGGCAAGCTTGCAACAGACACCAATAGTGTTCTTGCCGGCACTTCCTCTGCTATGCCCGAACCTGTCTCCAAATTTACTACGTAGCTAACGTTGGACATGACGGTGCGTCCTACATTGTGCCGATGTCGTCTCCGTGATGTTACTCAATCCGTTGCTCACCAGACCTGCCCGTCACTGCAGATGCAACTATCATGCCACCAAGGCAATGCGAAATGTTTGAGGTTTTCCCAATGATTCGCCATACTTACTGTGAAAAGACACGGCCTTAGTACGATCGAGACTGACGGTAGTAAGGGAAGATCGCGGATGTGGAGCACGGCGTATGAAAGCTGCACGTGTTCCTGAGTTGAAATCTATCGTATTCTCTTCTAGGGAGACAAAGTCAACAGCCGAGTGGTTAGTCTCCATCGTCGTCTAACGTCTGTGTGAAGCCTAGGAACAAATCCAGTATGGCAGACGTGATCCTGAGGGGGTAGCAGCCGTGAGTGATGTATCGATGCATCAACTACTGATCACTGGTCGTGGAAGTCGAGGTGCTTCCGCGAAGACAACGACAGCTAGTGGCGGAAGCAGTGTGAGTCCTACGCGCCTCTCACTGCTGCTTCTACCACTGGCTGTCGCTTAAGACGTATGAGCATCATTGCTACATGGGACACCTCATGGTCTCTTTGAGCAACAGGCCGTGGTAAATGCAGCTTTGGAGACCTGCAGTCGCCGTGCATGAGAGCCGGCAGCGATTTTGCAGAATTCCACGCCGAAGATCTGCCAGAATCCGTCACATCTCCAGAAGCAACAAATAATGGTGGGGGTGTGATAAGACAGAGGGCTGTCGCTTTTGCCATTGAACTTCCTCAGTGTTTCCGCTCTGGCTTCTCTTGTCGTAGCACCTTTCCTCTTGATCGGTTGCGGAGTTGGATGGTCTCTCAGGTAGAGCCAGAGCAGAGATTCAGTCCATAGGCAGATCGCATACATCTTTATCGACATCGTGTGCTGGCCTCCTCGAGAACCTGAAGGATTCTACCCAGCATGCAGGGCCTCCTCCGCTCATCCGCTGCGGCCGCAGCTCGATCAGTCTCCAAACCTCAAAGGTACCTCAAGCCTTGCGAGGTTCACTGCTCGACTCAATGTTCATAGCGCTGACGATCGCAGACTACTACCTCGAGCCTCTACCGCAATTCTCCTTCGGCCTGCCAAACGATCCTTCGCCTCAGCATCGCGTGGAGATGATGTTCACCAAGCCACTCGGACAGCCGTCGTCAACGTCCTCAGCAACATTGGGTCGAAGAGAGAAGTGCAACAATATCTGTCGCAGTTCAGCTCGGTTTCACAGCAGCAATTTGCGGTGATCAAGGTCGGCGGTGCGATTCTGACGGATTACCTGGATGTATTATGCGTGGCTTTGAGCCATCTCAACCACATGGGGCTATACCCGGTGATCGTTCACGGCGCCGGACCTCAGTTGAACAAGCTTTTGGAAGACGCGGGAGTAGAACCACAATTTGAGGAGGGAATCAGGATCACGGACGGGAAGACACTGGGTGTAGCGAGAAAGCTGTTCTTGGAGGAAAACCTCAAGCTCGTTGAAGCGCTGGAAGACGTCGGAGTACGAGCACGTCCGATCACCTCCGGTGTTCTCACTGCCGATTACCTCGATAAGGAGAAGTGGAAGTTCGTTGGAAAGATTACACACGTCAACAAGAAGCCTATTGAGTCAGCGATCAGGGATGGATTCTTGCCCATCCTCACATCCATGGCCGAGAGCGAGGAAGGCCAGGTGTTGAACGTTAACGCTGACGTCGCTGCCGGTGAGCTAGCACGCGCATTGGAGCCACTCAAGATTGTCTATCTATCTGAAAAGGGCGGTCTGTTCAATGGTGACACTGGCCAGAAGATTTCCGCGATCAACCTCGACGAAGAGTACGATCACCTGATGAAGCAGTGGTGGGTCAAGCACGGCACGAGGCTAAAGATCAAGGAGATGAAGCAGCTTTTGGATGATCTGCCTAAATCGTCGAGTGTGGCTATCATCCACCCGGAGCATTTGCAGAAGGAACTGTTCACGGATACGGGTGCAGGAACGCTGATTCGCCGAGGCAATAAGCTGCTGAATGCGGAGACTCTAAAAGAGTTTGGAGACCTTCAGAAGCTCAAGCAAGTTCTAGTCAGGGACAGGGAAGGCCTCGACGCAGATGCTGTTGTCGATCGCTATGTACAGGGTAAGCGAATCTCAGGTTTGTCACTTGGGAACCGTCACATGTGCTCAAAGCTGCAACGAGAGTCGTAGATCTACAGACCATGTATAGCCCTCTAAAGCTCTGGGACTACGTGGAAGGTTTTCAGTGCCTTCATTTCGCTAACGTCCTGCAGGTCTCAGCAACCGGCCCTTCAAGGCATACTTCGATGAGGGTATGGAGGCGCTCGCTATTGTCCGACCTCCTGCGGAAGGCATGACAATTGCTCAACTTGCCACTTTGACTATCACAAAATCGGCTTGGCTTACGAATGTTGCTGACAACATCTTCCAAAATCTGAAGAGGGACTACCCAAAGCTGATGTGGACCGTAAAGCAAGACGACGAGAACCTCACCTGGTTCTTTGATCAAGCGGATGGCAGTATCTCCAGGGGTGGCGAGGTGCTGTTCTGGTACGGCATTGAGAGTCCTGAGGAGGCTCGGGAACTCATGGCCGAGTTCATTCAGCACGGCCGTCGGATGTTCGGCGATATCAACCTTGAGTCTCAGCTGCACCGCGCAGCTGCGCAAGCAAACCGGATACGTGAAGGGGCACAGCGAATGCAACAGAGCAGAGCATACTCCACCAGCAGCTACTCGCCTCGGCACTTCCACAGCAGAATTCGGCCCGCAGCCGTTCGATCTGTCCCAGCATCCAAAACATCTCGAGGCTACGCCACGACTACCAATCCAAACCCTCCTCTCGGTATCAAGAACAGCCACAGGGATACGCCTTGCCGTGTTGCTCTCATCGGTGCTCGCGGTTACACCGGAAAAGCTCTAATTGACCTCCTCAACAACCACCCCAACATGGACCTCCGCCATGTTTCTTCCCGTGAGCTTGCCGGCAAGAGGCTACAAGGTTACACCAAGCGCGATATCACCTATGAAAGTCTCAGCCCCGACGACGTACGGCGGATGGCAGAGAAGGGTGATATTGACTGCTGGGTAATGGCACTTCCAAACGGTGTTTGCAAACCTTTCGTCGATGCTATCGACCATGCTGGCAAGGAGACCATCATCGTTGACCTCAGTGCCGACTACCGCTTCGATCCGAAGTGGACATACGGTCTTCCAGAACTCGTCACCCGTTCCAACATTGCACAGGCCACCCGGATATCCAACCCAGGCTGCTACGCGACGGCCGCGCAGATCGGAATAGCGCCTTTAGTACCATTCCTTGGAGGACAGCCAACAGTCTTTGGCGTTTCTGGTTACTCGGGCGCCGGGACAAAGCCAAGCCCAAAGAACGACGTTGAGAATCTAACGAACAACCTCATTCCTTACAGTCTGACTGATCACATCCATGAGCGGGAAATTTCGACACAGCTAGGAACTGAGGTCGCGTTCATTCCACATGTGGCGGTATGGTTCCAAGGTATTCACGTATGTTTTACGCCCCTGACCACCTGTTGCTTTTCGGAGATATCTTTACGGTCCGAAAGACAAGGCTGACATCTCAGCAGCACACTATCAACATCCCTCTCAAGGAAGAGATGAAGTCACGAGATGTGCGGAATTTGTACCAGGACCGTTACGCTGGCGAGAAGCTCATCAGGATTACCGGCGAGTCACCGTTAGTCAAGAATATCTCAGGCAAGCATGGCATAGAGGTTGGAGGATTTGCAGTTCATTCAGGCGGACGTAGAGTGGTGGTGAATGCAACCATCGACAATCTACTGAAGGGTGCAGCAACGCAATGCCTCCGTAAGTTCCATGCTCCACCAGACATGGCGGACATCTGCCCGCGTCATGTATTGCTTGACTACCCTTGGAGGACCGTGCTAACATCCGGCAGAAAACATGAACCTGGCGCTCGGATACGGTGAATACGAAGGCATTCCCCTGGATTAGAAACAACGTTTCTCTGGCTCTGGTTGGCAATGCTTGGAGCGTAGAGGTCAGCGGGAATATGTTGATAGAGCATCGATTCCGGCGGGCGATTCCATAGCGAGTGGCCGACATGTACTCGTTCTCTTGCTGCACATACCTTAGATCAGCGTGTATGAAAGTGCAGTCAAAGCTCACCATTTTCGGCACTCGGTAGGGTTGAGAGAAGCGTTGTAAGGGTAACGTTCATGAACATGTTTCCAATCACGCATTGGCAAAGCAGCACAGAGTTTTCGAGACAAGAGACCCAGTTAAAGCTACTCGTCAAGTTGATAGTGAGGCTCCGCAGGAAAGAGCAATATAGATGTTCATGGCAAAGTACACGCCGGGGTTCCGCCGAGTCGAAGCTTGACATCTACCTCAAGTTCGCGACCGAGCTTTCGAATTGCAGGCTCTTCAAGATATGAAGCCGCCAGCTGTTGGCACTTTCCCAGCACCGTCGCCAGCGCTGTTGAGGTTCCTCAGGGCCCAGGTCGAACCCATCCGTTCCTTCTCCTCAAACGCTAGGCCGGTTTGCGATTCACTGCCTTCGTACGGCCAGGACTGTCAAAGATCACAGCGGCGTAGAGGCACCATCCAATCGAGTAGGGCAACGAGCACTTGTCTTTCCATACCCACTGCGCCGGGGGTTGTTTCACTTGACTCCTGTCCAACGCAACCGCGGCCAAGCGCTGAAAATTCGTTCTCTCCCCGACGTCCCCTTTTGCCTCTACAATCTACGTACCATCTACACTCCCAGCCTTCAAGGCGCGCATTTTCAAGCAGTAGCAGAGACCAGTCATGGCTGTCGTTTTGGCGAGGATGGCACCTCCGACGGCAGAAGCAGAGCTCGCCACTGCAACCGGATGACCTACCTCCACTTGCTGGATTCCTTGACGATAATGCGAGCTTCGGACGTATACTGAAGCCTACGAACGACCTCAAACTTCGGTGCACGGAGTTTGATGAGAACGGGAATGTCACGCTAGTGAATGGCGAGTTCAAAAAGAGCGAGCTGATCGCGAAGGTGCGTTTAACGCCTTTCCTTCTCTGAACATCCCCTTCACGAATCTAAGAGTATAGCTCAGAGCACTGATGAGGGCGCTCTCGACTATTTAGTATGGTTTACTCCCCCGCGACCTCCGCAAGATCGATTCTTCCCTCCTCCCACATATCCTCGTGCGTCCCAGCGCAATCCTCATAAACCTGCTCCATCTCCGATGCCTCATAAAGTACAACCGAGTCCTTGTTTTCGACGCGTACGGCTCCACGGACTCCTATACACAGTCTGTCTTCATGTACGACTTAGAAGGGAAGCTCCGCCAGAAAGAACGCTCGTCAGCAGGCAGCTTACCCTACGAATTCCGCGCCCTCGAAGCCGTCTTAATATCTGTCACTACCGCTCTTGAGGGTGAGTTCGAAGGCGTCCGCGAGCCTGTCGTTCGCGTCCTCAGAGAGCTGGAAGAAGACATCGACAGGGACAAGCTCCGACATCTCCTTATATACTCTAAAAAGCTGGGAACGTTCGAGCAGAAGGCGCGGCTCGTGCGAGATGCTATCGACGATTTGCTGGAAGCGGACGATGATCTTGCAGCTATGTACTTGACGGAAAAAGTAGTCACTGGAAAAGCACGGGAAGAAGACGATCACACAGAGGTCGAGATGCTCTTAGAATCCTACCACAAAGTCTGTGATGAAATCGTGCAAGCGTCCGGGAACTTAGTGTCCAACATTCGGAACACAGAGGAGATGTACAGCCCCCCCTCATCCTGCTCGCAAACACCCTCTATTACTCAACGCTGACATACAAACCTTCCGCAGAGTCAAAGCCATCCTTGACGCCAACCGTAACTCCCTCATGCTGCTCGATCTCAAATTCTCTATCGGCACCCTCGGCATCGGCGCCGGCACCTTCATCGCCGCACTGTACGGTATGAATCTGAAGAACTTCATCGAAGAATCCGACCTCGGCTTCCCACTCGTCAGCGCCTCCTGCTTTGTCTTCACTGTCATCGGCGTCGTGTGGGGCCTGCGCCGCCTGCGTAAGGTCCAGCGCCTCAGCATGTGGGGCAAGCGCCGCGGCGGAGATGACGGCGGGCTGGGCCTCGGTATGAGTATGGGTCCAAGGAGGGCGGAGACGGGCGGAAGGGGGAGCTGGAGAGATGTGGATCCACAGCCGGTCATGCAAGGCGAGAAGAGGGTGGAGAGGGTCAAGAGGTGGAAGGAGGAGCAGAGGAGGTCGAGACTTGCCGACGGCAGTGGCATCGGCGCTGAGGGGTTGGAGGTGCTTCCGAGGAAGTAGTCGAGTTCGTCCGGGCTGGAGTCTGTTGGGTTGTCACCGCTCACTTCCCGTCTCCGGGCTTGTATGTAGGCGTTCTGTACGTGTACGGTGTGGGCATAGCGCTGGCGTCCTGGAGCATAGGAGAACGGAAGGTGAAGAAAGCTCCTTCTCGGTGGAAGGCAAACTTTCTGTACGCTCACACACTGAAATACAACGCAACTGTACTATGTACCTGATTATCCACGTCGGGGTCCTCTGAGACCCGAAACACATTCGATTCATTCCCGTTTGCAGTACTCGATTTTACGAATATATTACGCGAAAACCCGCTTCCCGTCACATACGACCACAGGTCGAGGAGAACTGGGCATCCCGTCCGCTCTGCCATACATAAGCCTCGAACCGCTCGATTAGTAGTCAGGCAGTGTGGTCAACAGTCCGTCCAATCCGGATTGATTCAGGATCTACGCCGGGCGTGACGGGTTGTACTGAGGTAGTTTGGACTTTCGCCTGATTTCCGTGCGTGGGATCCATCACGCCCGGCGTAGATCCTGAATCAATCCGGATTGGACGGACTGTTGACCACACTGTAGTCAGGTGGGTGACCACTGGCGAATCCCGAATGTTGTATGTTTTTGCCATTTCTATTCTGCACTCGTGCTTTTTTCCCCCTGGAGTCGTCGATATCCTCAGGCATCTTGGGAGTGGCTCAGTCATTGCCACTGATATCTTAAATGCCGAGTTGTATGTTTTGCCTCGCCAACGTTAGGCAGCGAGAGATGAGCACTTTCGTACCACTTTCTTAGGTGGCTTCTCTCAGCAACACATTCTCTCAATGTCGTCTTCATACCTATTCATGACTTCGACCACACACCAGTGTCTTCGGGCCCCCACATTGCAACACGCCGAGAGAGACCTGTGGGTGTTGATTCAGCTCCTCCAAGGCCGTCTCTCCGGTCCATCGCCTCACAAGCGAGGATCGTTCCCCGCTAGTGCTGACGCCAGATGCGCAGCTTCACATCCACGGATCCTAGCAAGACCCTATTTTCGGACATCCTACATGCGTTTGCTGTACCGACTGGCCAAAGCTGCTGATCGGATGTCTCGCATTCCTCCCACGATGCGTGTCGATCCACTGTAGATATGCAGCTCGCCGTCCGTCGATGGACTTGGCAGTGCTGGCACGGTGTTTGGGATTCGGAAGTACGGTTCCCAGAAAAGTCCGCCTTGCGCGTGTTGCCATAGATGTATCGGCCTAATGTTCATATACCATCCGTGCCATGATCCTTTGGGGCGCAGACGGAGAACTGTGCCTTAGGATTTAGTTTCCTCTGTGTCTTCTTCTATCCTGCTGCTCCCGTGGCGAATGTCTATCGGTTCCTTCTGTATCATTCTTCATGCATCCATCTACGGTGCCCATCATTTGTATTTGATGTGTTGGAGTGTCTTTCCACTGATTGCTTGACCAGTAAGAACGTGATTTGACCGCTTTTACGCGTCTTCAATACTGACAACCACTCAGCTTTTGCTGCAGTCTCCTTCATCAGTTGCCTCAGATCAACATGGATCACGTCGACATGTCTGTCGAAGTGTCGCCGTGTGCCACATCTGGCGGCATCAAGCGTCGCAGCGTGTCGATCTTCAGTCGGCGAGGCACTGGAACGCCTTACGTTACTCCATCGATTGCGACGGCCGCCATGCAGTCTTCCGCAAAAGCTGATGCCAGACGAAGTTATCGGGCGATCAAGAAGACTCGGTCTGGAAGCAAAAAGCCGGGCGGTACTGTGCTTCGAGCAGTACCTCAAGCCGCTAAAGTACCCGCAATGACTCCTCTCGAACTGACGATGGCCACGTCACCCAACGAAGATATTCTTAGCGCAATCCGGCGGCCATCGCTCGATTTCGACCTCCAAGCTCACCAGAATGAAGATCGAATGATACAAAGGCAGTCAAGCCGCATATGGACGTCTCCCAAACAAGGCAAGAAGGAGAGCAAAATTGAGATCAGAGCTGACGTTATTGGTATCTGGAGGAACGGAGAGGTGCATTGGGAGCCAACCGCAGCACAACCGCCTGTCAATGGTGTGCCAGAAGTCCCAGCAGCAAATCTAGATCTCTCAGCCGTGGTTGCCAACCCTTCCGACTCTGTAGTCGCTGCCTCGAAAACAGAGTCTAGACCTAAGGTAAAGGTCGTCATACCGGACGCTAAGTGGCAGGCGCCTTTGACAGTTGAATTTGTCTCGAACTCCATATCTCAGGGCTGTCGCAGTACCATACCATCTGCCACTTGTCCAGTGGTCGATGGTTCGTTCTCCACCGCAGTCGTACTGTATTCTAAGCGTGACGTTCCTCAGTCGACACTCTCTCCTTTAGCTTCATCTTCTCCGCAGAATCTCACGGTACCCCGCAATGCCTCACCAAACCGCACTGCACAGAGCCACATCATCCGCAAGCCTGTACACCAGAGATCGGCGTCTAGCAGCTCCTCGTCTGCCGAAGATGACGGCGTCTCGAACTACAGTGGAGTTAGTTCCATGACGAGCGTCGAGGACCTCACACCAGTGGGTGACAGATTTTGGACACCGCTCAATGTCCCACAACGGACAGCGAGTAATGCATTCTCGATAAAATCTCCCGTTCTAGCAGGTGTCTTTGATAGCGCATCAGTTGCAGGAAGCGTTCGGTCCAAACACTCCTACCCTGGAGGAGTTGTATCACGATCTGAGTCCACTAACAAACCGCTTCCACCTTCTCCAATTCCACAGCCAATGCGGTGTCCGCCGCGGCCGCCACAGCGAGCAGATAATTTAAGCCCTGGTCAGCCGTCATCACGCAGCTTTTCGCTCAGAAATCCAATGAAGTCGCACGATTCGGCATTAGCATCAGCAGAAGCTCGGATCAGATGTGCTTCGCAGAACACTCGCAAGACCTGTACCCGCCTGGACGTGCTTGACCAGAACTTCACGCGGACGGATCCGCAACTACCAAGGCCAAGTAGCCCGACGCTCAGTGACGCCGAAAACGACCTTCGAGCTCATCTCTCGGCCATCACGGAAAACGCTTCGTTCGAGTGGGATAGAGAGATCTTAGCCAGTGTTCCAGACATACCTCCAACGCCACCACCGAGATCAAAGAGAAGAGAGTGGCAGCAGAAGTATCCTACCCATGTTTTTACGCAGATTAAGACTGTTCAGCGACCGTCGTCGCCATGGACAAGGAAGGTGTCCCCTTCAATCGAACGGACTGGAGACCTCCTACTGCGACACGTACGTCAAAGCAGCGGGGATGGCTGGGAACATCGCAAGAGTTCTCCCACCATTGTATATGAGCTTCCTGGATCAACACCGCCGCAACCTCCAAGAGAAAGGGTCATCACAGCATCAGCAGCAGAACAGGTTATCCTCCAGATCTTCCAGACGCTCCGTTGTCTTGATGATTTGTTCGCAACGGCGTTGCTCAACAAAGCATTTAACCGCATCTACAAACAACACGAGCTCTCCCTCATGCGCACTGTACTCCGCAATCAGTCACCAGCAGCCTGGGAACTTCGCGAACTGAGTGTTCCACTTCCCGAAGGCTCTGTTCCGGACAGCGAAATGCCCGAACCAGAGTACACGCCACAGACGTACCTCGAATATCACAAGCGGGACTTTCAAGTCATCGAAGCCCTCAAGTCGTTGATTCTCACACGCTGCCAATCGTTTCTACGCAGTGACACAGTCGCCGCTCTCTCAAGCACTGATGCAGAAATGGCGAAACCTGTTGACGACGCTCTCTATCGGATCTGGAGCTTCTGTCTCCTATTCGGCAGCAACAAAAACCGCGAGGACGACCTTGTAGGCCAGCTAGACTGGCTGCGCGGCGGAGCCGTCGCACACCAAAGAAGCTGCACCTCGACCATCGTGAGCGTCGTAAACGACTTCGACGTCGCAGACACCAACGGCGTGCTCTTCAGCCCGCCAGACTGCTTCGGCGCAGGCAATCACCCCGGCGACGGTCTCAGCGCAGAGGAGCTGTACGCCATGACGGAGCTGTGGAACTGCTTGAGTGTGCTCATCCAGGGCTTTCAGGGCTGCACCGACCAGGCGCGTGAGTACGGCGTTTTCGACCCCACCTGCATTGGAGGCGGCGACGTTGATGGCGAAGAAGCCATGCTCGAGGAATGGCACTACTACCTCCTCACCCTCGGTCCAGCGCGCATCCTCGACCTCGCCAACGCCTTCTCTCCTACTCGCGGCAGCGTAGTGTCCGGCTTCGCGCTCGCAAAGGCGAAAAACTTGACGCAGTGGACCCCACCCTACCCAACCAGCAGCCGTGCCACCTTCCTCAAAGAAGCCGTCGCCAAGGTCTACGAGCAGAAGATCGCGCTCCGCTTCTCCGCCATGCCCGCAAAGCTCGAGATGCAGGAGGTCAAGCGCAAGCGCGTCGCCTCGCTCGCAGAGGAGCTCCGCCTGCGGCGCAGCTCGAGCGAGTACAAGCGGCTGCCGCTCATCAGCGCGGAGCGGCCGATGAGCGAGTGGTCGACGGTCGGGGGCGGGA
>NAJN01000604.1:0-19898 GCA_005059845.1 Cryomyces minteri | reverse complement strand
CACAACCTGGCAGCATCGAATACAAACTACATGACCCAGTACCACGCAATCGGCCTCCTCTACCAGATGCGCTCGCATGACCGTATGGCATTGGTCAAGATGGTCCAACAGTATAGCGCCGCCGGTGTTGTCAAGAGTCCAGCAGCCATGGTGATGCTGGTACGTTTAGCAGCGAAGCTTGCGGAAGAGGACCAGGGACTACGAAAACCGATGATGCAACTTCTTGACGGCCTGCTCAGGCACAAAAGCGAAATGGTCAATTTTGAAGCTGCCAAAGCGATCTGCGATATGCGCGACGTTACGGATGCGGAGGTGGTTCAGGCTATTCACGTCCTCCAGCTTTTCCTTACGTCGCCTCGTGCTGTCACAAAATTCGCCGCGATCCGCATATTACACAACTTCGCTTCCTTCAAGCCAGACGCCGTTCGGTCATGCAACCCAGACATCGAATCACTCATCTCCAACAGCAATCGGTCGATTGCGACCTTCGCTATCACCACGCTTCTCAAGACCGGTAATGAATCAAGTGTTGACCGTTTGATGAAACAGATTTCGGGTTTCATGGCGGACATCACGGACGAGTTCAAGGTCACCATCGTCGAAGCCATCCGGACTCTTTGCTTGAAATTCCCAAGCAAACAGGCTGGCATGCTAGCGTTCCTCAGTGGCATCCTGCGCGACGAGGGTGGATATGAATTCAAGCGGAGTGTGGTGGAGAGTATGTTTGACCTTATCAAATTCGTACCGGAGAGCAAGGAAGACGGTGAGTACTCTTCCAGTCTGCCGTCCCCAGTGTAAGCTCGCTAACTCCAATGCCAGCCCTCGCACACCTATGTGAATTTATCGAGGATTGCGAGTTCACCAAGCTGGCAGTGCGAATTCTGCATTTGCTGGGTATGGAAGGTCCAAAGACGGCGCAACCTACCAAGTACATTCGGTACATTTACAACCGAGTCGTCCTGGAAAACGCCATAGTAAGAGCAGCAGCGGTTACCGCATTAGCAAAGTTTGGTGTCGGACAAACGGATCCCGAAGTCAAGCGCAGTGTACATGTTCTCCTGACGAGATGTCTGGACGACACCGACGACGAAGTGCGGGATCGAGCAGCATTAAATCTGAGACTGATGACTGAGCCGGATGAGATGGCGAACAAATTCATTCGCAATGGTACGTTCCGATCACGACACTCTACATCACGCCCTCCGCTAATTCCTTCCAGACTCTATGTTATCCCTTCCTGTTCTCGAGCACCAGCTTGTGATGTATGTCACTGCTGAGTCACTGTCCACATTCGCAAATCCCTTCGACCTCTCATCTGTACCCATCGTCACCCGCGAGCAATCTCTTGCCGAAGACAGGACCAAGAAACTCACAACCGCCACCCCGACACTCAAAGCGCCCTCCACCGGTCCCAAGCCCGCATCTCGTGGCGGCAACGTAGGAGCAGCAGCTGCCGCAAGCGCTGCCGCACAGAAGTATGCGCAACAGCTACAAGCTGTACCGGAGCTAGCCTCCTATGGCGGTGTGCTAAAGAGTAGTGCTATTGTCGAGCTGACCGAGAGCGAGACGGAGTACGTTGTTTCTGCAGTGAAGCATCTATTCAAGGAACACGTGGTTCTGCGATTTGACATCAAGAATACCCTCCCCGACACAATCCTCGCAGATGTTTCCGTAGTCGCCACGCCCTCAGAAGACGAAAACGGCAGCGCTCCCGCCCTAGCAGAGGACTTCATCATCCCAGCTCCGCAACTGAGAACAGATGAGCCCGGCACGGTATACGTCAGCTTCAGACGCACAGAAGGTGACAACAGTTTCGTCGCCGCCTCCTTCACCAATGTTCTCAAGTTCACGAGCAAGGAGATTGATCCCACGACCGGTGAGCCTGAGGAGGGCGGCTACGAAGATGAATATCAGGTTGAAGATCTCGAGCTCACGGGTGCCGACTACGTCATCCCGGCCTTCGCTGGCAGCTTCGACGTCGTGTGGGAGCAGGCGAATGGTGAAGAAGCTTCCGAGACGCTACAGCTGAGCAACTCAAAGAACATAGCCGGTAAGTGTTCCCCATTTTACCTTACCCATCCTCTAGTCGCTCGCCATCACTATCGACGCAGATTTGAGGTATGCTAACCCTGCCCTCCTCCAAACAGACGCCACAGAATCCCTCATCACAGCCCTCTCCCTCCAGCCCCTCGAAGGCACAGAAGTCGTCCTCACACCCTCAACGCACACCCTCCGCCTCTACGGCAAGACGGTCAGCGGCGGCAAGGTCGCCGCGCAAGTCCGCATGGCGTTCAGCGCCAAGTCCGGCGTCACTATGAAGATTGACGTGCGCGCCGAAGAGGAGGGCGTCGCTGCGTTGATGATCGGCGGCGTGTCGTAGACGCTGCTTACGATGTGGGACGACGGAGGTGGGGTGTTGTGCCTTGGAGAGGAATGATGCGGATCACTGTTCTTCTCCAAAATAGCTGCATCGACTTGGGGTATGGGAAGGGTCTGCCGGAGTCATTCAAGGATGCTGCGCTCTAAGAACCGCATGTCCTCTTCCAGCGTGTCATAGAGCCATTTCTACCATCTGCGAATCGAAACATCGCATCTTGCTGTTTCCAACTGTGTTCTGGCACCCTCTTGTCGTACATGTCGAATCACTCGTATCACTCGTATCGACGTCGGATTCTCCATCGTCGTGACGCCTTTGACGTGCGGACTGGCACTCTGATTCGACCCTGAGTCCACTCCTCCCCGTCTTTTCCCATCCTCTTCCGTCTCTTCCCAAGTCTCAGCGTCACGATCTTGTCCACGACGTCTCAGCTAAGAGCAAGGGCGAACCAGCGACCCGAAGCCGAGCAAGACCGTGGACGCCAAGGAAAAGACGCCAGCAACATTCTGGTCCGCCCTTGCTTCTAGCTGAGACGTCGTGCGGCACACGATCCCCCACCCTCCCCCCAAAAAACCCCATTCGTCCATTCACTCGTTCGTTCAGTTCGGTCCCGTTCTCCCGGCCCACCCTTTGCCCCTCTCCTCCCGTTCGCCCGCTCTGCCTTCTCGCTCCTGACCGACCACCCAGCTCCACCAAGCACCCTCTCGGTGTCGCCCCGCTCCGCTCCCGGCCTTGTCGGCGCGCGTCGCGCCCGCCCGCTCGTTCAGTTCCCGCGCCCCATCGTCGGGGTCCAGCGCGGAGCGAAGCCCATGGAGGAAATACGCACGGCGGATGCAGAAGCCGAGGATGCGGAAGTAGTGGCTGCGGAGACGGGGATCTGGTGTGGGCCACGCGGGCGTCGCATTCCCAGGCGAACGGGCCAAGTGCCGCGTCCCGCCCTCCCTCTCTCTCTCCCCCCTTTCTCCTACATCTCCTCCCTCTCCACGGCTTCCACCCCGCCCCTCCCCTCCCCTCCCCTCCCCACCCCCCCGCCGCCTCGCGCGCAGCTCGCCCTCGTTCTCGTCCCTGCCCTCGCTCTCGCTCCCGTTCCCGCTGCACCGCCTACCCTCCTCACTCCACACCCCACACCCCTATCCCTCCCTCCACCCGGCCCTCATTGCCCACACCCGGCACGAGAAGCGCGGGTGTCTGGCTTACCGGCTGTGGAGTTGGGACGCTGGCCTACCACCGAAAACAGACAGACAGACAGACAGACAGACAGACAACCAGACCACCACAACCACCGCATCCGCAACCCCAGCCCCAACCGCCGCCCCCGTCGCCACCGCAACCGCAACCGCCACCGCCCTCACCACATGCCCCCGCGACGCAAGAAACCTCGTGCCCCGCGTCCCCGTTCGCTGCACACCCACCCGCGGCGCGATCGCAGCGGGGGAGAGAGAGAGATATAAAGAGGTGGAGGGAAGAGAGAGAGAGAGACGGACGAGATGGAGGGGAATAAAAATGAAAAACGAAACGAGAGGAGAGGACAGGGCCGCAGAGAAAAGACGACGAGGGCGCGGTGGCGTGTCCGAGCGACGCTAGCAGCCCACGGTGAAGAAGGTGGGGGAGTGGGGGGAGGAGAGAAAGGGGGGGGGCACGGAAGAAAGGAGGGAGGGAGGGGGCGGAGAAGATGCGCGGGTGGGGAGGCCGTCTCCTTGCCCGCTGCCGGGGGTCGTGCGCGGCGTGTGCTTCGGCGCGTTGATGAGTCGTTGCGTGCCGTGCTGTGCTGCGTCGGGGGTTGCTGAGAGGTGGCAGTGGAAAGGGGCTTCACGGGGTGAGGGGCAGATTGCGCGGATGGGAGATGATGAATGGTGGGTAGTGGGTTCGAGGGCTGTGAGCATGGAGTTGGATCGCTGCGGGGTGTTGATTTGGACGATTGCTCTGCATTCTGCTTGGAATGTGGAAGATTGGTTCCATTCGTTTGTGTGATCGCTAGCTAGTGGTACAAAGGCGCGTTGGCTGTCGCCAAGCATGTCGTAAAGTCATGAGAAGAAGAAGCACGGTTTCGCCCGCTCATTTAGTACCACATCCGTGAGCGATGATATCCTTCTTGAGATCTCCCGTCGGGCCGGAACCGTGACGTCTGTGGTGATCCGAAGTCTGGTTCTGGACGTTGCCGTAGTCGGCGTGCTGAGATGGGGGCACTTGGGCAGCATCACGGTTGTTGACAGTCTTGGGAGAATCAGGGAGAAGAGAAGTCCTAGGCGCACGGTGGGCAATGAGCATCTGGCAAGACCGGGTACGGACTGGGTATTTTGCAAGACTCAAGGAACGCAATGGCCCGAGTACATGCACCTACTGGTAGGTGCTGTTTCCGCCCATGGCAGAGCCACTGCCAGTGGTGTCCTTGACGCGTGGATCGAGCTTGTTCAGCATCGCGCTCTGTGGGGTTGTCAGCATTTGCCGTGGTAATATCGTAGGATAGAAGCTCGTACATTGTGAACTGGGCCGGTGTTTCCGACGCCAGAGTTGCCAACACCAGTGCTGCTTGTGCCGTGGGTGGTCGAAGTTCCATCGTAGCCACCTGGCATGCCAGAGCTGGTGCCTGTCAAGCCAGAGCCGGTGCTGTGGCTGCCAGTCAAGCCGGAGCTAGTACCCATCATGCCGGCACCTGTGGCACCCATGTTGCGGCTGCCGTCCAGGTCGGAGTCGACGCGTGGGTCCGCCTGGTTCATCAAATTGGAGTCGTGGGGGCCAGCGGCGGTGTTGCGGGAACCAGTCAGGCCGGAGTCGGTGTTGTGACCACCTGTAAGTCCGGTACCAGTGCTGTGAGAACCGGTCAAGCCAGAGCCTGTGCCCGTCAGGTCAGAGCCTGGGCCGTGACTGCCGGTCAAACCGGAGCCAGTGTTGTGGGAACCAGTCAGACCAGTACCCGAGCCGGTCAAGCCAGAGCCAGAACCGGTCAAGCCAGAGCCAGAGCCGGTCAAGCCAGTGCCGGTGGCGCCCATGTTGCGGCTACCATCACGGTCAGAGTCGACTCTCGGGTCGATCTTGTTCACTGCGGACTGGTTAGTAGAGGCTGCAAGAGGCTTGTTCCTGAGGGAGCTTACGGAGGTTGCTGCTGTGGGGACCTGATGTAGTGGTGGACGAGGTAGCCGAGCCACGGCCGTGATGCTCTTGAGGGTCAAGGGCATGGCCGGTCAAGGTGGTGTGGTGTCCGGTGCCACCTGGAATGGCCGGGTTGCCGATGAAGGTCTCGTGGGTGTGATGGGTACCGTGAGTACCGTGAATGCCGTGAGTGCCGTGGGTGCCAGTTCCAGTCGATCCTGAGGAAAGACCGGAGCCACCCATGGAGAACTCGTTGCCACCAGTCTCAGATCGGTGGCTGTGATGGTGGCCGTGGGTGTCTGTAAGGCCAGAGGTGCCAGACGAGAGACCAGTGCCAGTGGCACCCATGTTGCGGCTGCCATCGAGATCAGAGTCGACACGGGGATCCGCCTTGTTCAACAGGTTGGAGTTGTGAGGGCCAGCGGTGGTTGAGCTGCCGTAGCCGGTGGATGTGTTGGAAGAGCCAAGGCCACCGGTCATGCCGCTGCTGCGGCCAGTGGAGGTGCCGATGCGAGATCCATCCAAGTCCGAGTCGATGCGCGGGTCGGCCTTGTTGGCAAGGTTCGAGCTGTGCGGGCCAGCGGTGGTCTCGTGGCGTCCGTGAGTGCCCGTGCTGCCTGTAAGGGTGGTCAGTGTCAGCGTTGAGATGCTTGATGCTTGTACGCTAGTTGAAGCTCACTGAGATCGCTGTCGACGCGGGGATCCACGACGTTGCCGACGTTGGACGAGTGAGGACCGGCGTTGGTGGAGGTAGCAGCAGTGCCGTGGCCGTTGTGAGAGCGGTGAGTGGATGAAGTGGAGTCGGTGGAGTCGTGGTGACCAGAGACCATCTCCTTGACCTTGTTGACGAGACCAGACATGGCGAGAGCTGTGGTGGAATTGTTGTTTGTGCGGTTGGATCTGAAGCAGAGCAGTGTCAGAAGCGAGACGGGGGAAGACAGAGCAGCGATCGGGCGTACGAGGCGGAGTGGTGTATGATCTGTGAGAGCAAGGTGGTTGTTGCGTTGGAAGTCGGGGAGGAAGTGAGGTGGTGGTTGTTGTTTGATGGGAGAGGAAGGAGTGCTGGTTGGAAGGAGGAGGATCTTATATGCAGTGAAGCGACGGTCGTGTCAAGTGACGTACAGGCGAACCGGGCAAACAGGGCAAACAGGCGGCTGCCTTGGAAGAAGGTCGTGGGGAGCGGAGTGCCTGCAAGGCCACAACAAGAGGCAATGGAACCTGGAAGACGTGGCCGCACCGTCAAGCAGGCAACACGTGCAGCCGATCCGTCCGAGCTTCGCTCCCAGATCGCCGCGCTTTGACGTGCATGGCTTCGCTCGCCCTCGTAGCCCGGCGCTGCTGTCAGGGCTGTGAGGCGTGCCACGGCCATAACTTAAGGTACCTGTGAGCAATGCTGGCTCGGGCCATCGAATGCGGGAGACGAGAGCACGCGGTACCTGCACTCGACGGCGATCTACTTGGTTTCTCCATTCCCCCATTCCCCCATTGCTCCGTTTCTCCGTTTCTCACCATGACTTCACGTCAACAATGCAATGGGACTTCTTACGCTGTCCCTGGAAGCTTCAATGTTGATGCTGCTGCTGCTAGCTGCTGTGGCGCCCGGCCTGCAGCTAGCCGCTCCGTTAGCGCCGCGACATCCAGGGCAGAGCGACGCGTCAGCCACAGTTTGACATCATCCGGGGCGCTGTGGCTGGGCCTTGCGCCTGCTGCAGCGACGTGCCCTACCCCGTGCGCCGCGATCTGCGCTCGCCGGGAACCTGCTTTGGGGACGACAGACTGAGAGATGAAGTCATGAGAGGGATTCGGGCAAGAGCTGCGATAGTTACCTCGGGCTTCGTGTGATATTTCTTGCTTGGGTTGACCGGGAAGCCTCGTTGTTGTATAGAGACGGAGTTCCTGTATCTGCTCAGGACTCAAGCTGACTTGGGATGCGAGAAGCAAGGACATGTAGAATGTTCGTGTGCCATGCGCTGAACATGATATTGACACAGTACAGAAACGAGGTGTCGAGCTGTTGAACGTATGTGAGCGCCACGACGATCTCTCGATGTATTCAAAAACGCCGTTGCAGGACTCCTCTATGAGGAGAAACCCCCTATGCTCCCTCCTAAACGCCACAATCCCCGACCTGTAACCGTCCCGCGCCAATCTACACGCTGGCAGAAGGCGCGACATCGCCCGCCGCGTCAGCCATAGCGGTATCGCTCTTGCTCGCTCGCTTCTTCAGCACGTTCTCAATGAATGCCTCTCCCGCCTTGTACGAGGACCGGACGAGAGGGCCGCTGGCGCAGTACAGAAAGCCCATGTCCAGGGCGCGCTGTCGCCAGAGCTCGAAGGTGTCAGGGGTGATGTATTCTTCGACCTTCATGTGCCGTTTGGTGGGCCGCATGTATTGCCCGAACGTCACGACGTCTACGTCGATCTTGCGGAGTTCTGGGTGAAGTCAGCTAGGAATTCGATGCAGAATCGTACATCGGAATGGCGTACCCCTGAGTGTCGCCCACAGCTGCTCCTCCGTCTCACCCAAACCAAGCATGATACTGGTCTTCGTGATCAGCCCTGGTTTCGCCGCCTTCGCCGCTTCCAGCACCCTCAAGCTTTGCCTGAACTTTGCCCGTCGATCTCGCACGAATGGCGTCAACTCCTCTGTAGTCTCCGTGTTGTGCGCATACACGTCGAGCCCGCTCGTCGCGACCACCTTCACCATGTCCAGATCCCCAGCATAATCTCCCGTCAATGCCTCAACCAGCATCGTCGGAGCCTTCTGCTTAATCTTGATGATGGTTTCCGCAAAATGCCGGGCGCCACCGTCTGCCAAGTCGTCTCGGTCCACGGACGTCAAGACCACATAGCCTAGGCCCCAGCGCGACAGTGCTTCGGCGGTGTGTTCGGGCTCATGCGGGTCAAGGGGTGGAGGTGCGCGAGACGTCTTGACAGAGCAGAAGCGGCAACCCCGAGTACACGTGTCGCCCATGAGCATGATCGTCGCTGTAGCAGCGGATTTGTCGGAGCCGCCCCAGCAGTCCGAGATATTGGGACAGCGCGCTTCTTCGCAGACTACAGAACAATTAGCCTGGCCTCGTGGCAGGCTTTGCTCTTAATGACGCAGCGTACCAGTATGTAGGTTTAGTCCCCTCAGATCGCTCTTGATCTTTTTGAAGTTGTTGCTCGAGGGTATAGGAGTCTTCAGCCATTCCGGTAACCTCGTGATCTGCTTCTTCTTTCCAGGCGGTCCCACCATCGCTGTCTTCAACTCCAAAGCCGCTTCAGGAGACAACGGCTCTTCTTTCGCCCCGACAAAGTCTGAAAACGACGGGCCGGCATTGAGCTTGTCTTTGAAGCTCGTCTTGGGCCTTTGTGGTGCAGTCGAGTCTGTCGATGTAGGTTCTGCAGCGGTGGCGAAGGAGCGGGAAGCGGGCGAGAGAGATCGCGCGTGGGGTTGAGACAACGCTCTGAGTGAGGATACACATAGACATCGTGGACGAGGTATCATAACGGCCATTGTAAGTTTGGGGGGCAGCGCAGAGGAGAAGAAGGAACGGTTTGTTGTCTCGATGATGGTTGTTGGACCCTTTGAGGCCCACCACTTTGTCAAGATTGCGGCGAAGTTCCGCGCTCCTATAACGGTGGCACAACGTCACCACCTAATGGCTTCTCAGCGGCACGCCGTAACTTCTGCGGACAATGAGAAACCATATCCAGAGTTGTACCGCTGATCATTGGAGCTGCACAATATTGACTCCATTGAGTGAGTGTTCACTGTGCACTGTCTCTGGACTCATTCTTAACGGAGCACAACGACCACCTGCAACACTTCACGGAGATGTGATTGAATTTCCTAATCACCGCTGTTACATGTAACGACATCCCTCAGCCCCATTAGACCCAGCCAGACAGCCTCTTCAGTCCTGATGGTCCTGCTCCCTTGTCCAGGGCAGAGGTTGATCCAATGATCAAACAAGTCCTTCGGCTCGGTGACATTCATCTTCGCAAGCTCTTCGTCTGCCTTTACAGCGACCTCAAGACCAGCGACACCGCCAAAGACAATTAGCATGTGCTTGAACTTCGGCAGAGCCTGACTGCTAATTTTCGATACAGGCATGCCTCGCTCGGAGGTCCCGAAGGTTAGATCATAGCCGCCATCATACGGCGATTCTGTGAAGATGCTGGATATACTGGAGCACTGCCGTACAGTGTAGCCCCAGTAGTAGCCGGCCTCTTCCCGTGGTGCATCTGGAGACACCGCTTCCGCCTGCAGAGGCCCCATACTCGATTCCGGTGCTTCTTTGGTAGCAAACTTGAGAGTCACACGCGTGTCTGGTGGTATTGGTGCAGCGACCGTTACTCTCTGACGAAGTCCACAGTTCACTGCTGTTTCTACCGGGCTAGAAACTGTGTTCGAAGCTCTCTCGGTTTCGCGTTTCCGGACCTTCTTCACGTCGCTGGAGTCTTCTGATTGAGGCGTTTGGACTGTCACCCCTTCACGGTACTGGCACCACTCATCGGCTCGCAAGTGATGTGGCATGTCCAGACTTGGTAGGCTTCCAGCCGTACGTAGATTCGCATGAACAGGGAAGAGTGTCATCCTTAGGTGGGGAGGTGTTTCAAGATACGAGAGTAGATGGTAGAGAAAGTGGTCAGGGTCAGACCAACCAGTATGCTCATCCTCGTTATCAAGGTGGCTGGCGTTTTTTCTGCTGTGAGTTTCGCGGCTATGAGGTGGACGACGCTCGTTGTGTTTTTGACTTTGTCCGTCATTGAAGATGACGATTTCATCAACGCAGAACACAGCCAAGGCACGTGCAATCCGCCCTGCCAGAGATGTCTTGAGCTCGTGGTTCAAAGCACTGTCGAACACTGTCAGTAGTATGTCGACTGCTCTTCAAAACGACAGCGTACTTAGCAATGATGCTGCCTGGTAGAGCAACGCTCAGAGTGTATGGACGTCCTTTCGAAGGTTGGAAGACTGCCGTGGGCTTTGATGTGTCCACGCTATTGTTGCCATCCTGGTGCAGAACAACACCATGCTTCCTCTTCTAGGAACGACCAGTCAGCTGCTTCAAGAGCACCGTACTGAACAGTCGGATGCCCCTACTTTCGAATGCGAAGATGACATGTCTGAGATTGCTGCGAAACCCCATATATCAAGTGACAACTGACACTGGAATGGTGGAAGTATCACAGCGTCTTGCAAAGATTCAAGGATGTTCAAAGAGGCAACACTCCACGGCGCTTGCACTCCTTCATATACGTTATGATGGGAGCCCGACTTGATCAGACTGCAGATCCTGTACGTTTCAGTCTCGCTTCAAGCCAGCCCTGTTCGTGGCGCTTCTAGCGTTGGGTTTGCCGTAGAGCTGCATGGAGCACTGTAGCTAAATCCGACTTCAGTTCAACTCTGACTTACCTGTCATCTCCAACAACTATCTACAATGGACTCTAACGCCAAGGTGGTGCCCCCAGCGAGCAACAGACCGTACTTACATAAGGGGCAAATGCTGTCAAGGTAAATTGCCGCCTCGTAAGCCATGGGAATGTGCTGACCCTGCTACAGCCCTCCTATCTCAGCCCGCATTTAGGACTTCTTCGGCAGTGCATACGTCTTCCTCGCTCTTTACTTTACGACTCTCTTCTCTGTGTGTACAACTCATCTTGGGACAAGCAACAAGTTCGAATACTTACGCCTGCAGCTGGATCCATACGCCGCAGCTGAAGCCTCGCCATTCAACACGAAGAACCGATCTGCTTCACGCTCGGGTGCCCCTCGAAAGCTGGGTTGGGGATCCCCCGGTGGAGGCTCTGGCGGTGGCGGTGGTGGATCGGGCCCAGGAGGACCTGGCAGTGGAGGTAGAAAGCTCGGCAGGGTGAATGACATCCGTGGACCAGTGTGCAAGAGCTGCCAGTAGAATGATATTTGCGGTGTCGGCGCAATGGGAATAGGTTATGCGACAATCCTGCTGTTTCTTTCGAGCTGCAGGGCGTCCGAGTGTTTCCTCGTATCGTCGCACATCGTCGTCTTTGTCCCTCAACCCAATTATAACCAGTATGTGAAGCCTTCTCTATTTGGAGCTGTCCTGCCTCAACAGCGCTCCTTCTCATAGGGCAGCACCTTCAATTAACATTGCCATCCTCGAGAAGCGGCGGATAGTCGCATTTTCGCTCCATAATTCGGCCAGCACGTTGCAGACTGCTTCGACTCTCTCGTATACACTTCCCTTTGCATGCATAAGCTCGGCCTCGACACAACGTTGTTGTACAATCAGTTTGTTCGTGAACATGTTCAAGAAAGCGTCCAGAGCAATACAAGCTCTGGGCCTAAGACCGTCTACGTTTGTGTCAACCTTCTCCAACCCAACACATAGCAATTGATTACAGACGCGCTTCGACACCACCCAACTATACACGAGTCGCGCTACGAAAGTGTACGTTGGTAGCCCGCAGTGGCTGTACTTGGCCACCGTGTGCAACATCCACGCCGAAGGCCTTCCACTCGCTGCGTCGAGTGCGTCGTTGCACAGCTATTAATATCGAGATCTACCCCTTCATCGTCGACAGTAACTCGATCCCTCAAGAAGAAAGCCATACTCCCTGCGCAGACCCTCACACCCTTAGAGCCAAGGATGCGATCCGGGGTCTTCCGCCAACAGACTCCACTCCAACGAGGCAGGAATGAAGCGACTAGCCAAACCTAATGTTATGTCTACATCGACCCCGAGACCTTTTGCATCTTCACAGTCACTCTCTCCTGACATAGCATCCATCGCTTAACACCACAGCTTCCCTCGTCACGGCGTAATCTGATCGCTCTGCTACACCCATTCTTAACCGTAGGTCAGTCTCGGCACAATCCGCTCTATACTCAGCTAACTCAGACGCAGCCCAGCACTATCAGCTGCTTCAATATGTCATCTTATTCCAACTCGCCTTTAGCTTCGAAGCCAATCGTGCAACTGGCGCACAGCGCTGACAAACCCTAAGATGCAGGGGTCGAGCGCAGGAAGACACAGAACGACAAGAAGCCCGCGACCACCCTAGACAAGAACACGGGTCACCACTCTCTGCAGACTCTGTCTGCGCGAGACAAACCTTATGGCGATCACCAATCTTCTCCGAAGCAAGCTCCGCCCAGCAGACCTTTCACCGCTGCAAGTAGGCCTATTACAGTAACCGGACTGCCGTCTGTTCGGTCTCTTGGGTTGCCTGGGCTCGGCAAAGTAGTGCAGGCCGACCCTAGACCGCTCAACCTGCTTTTACAGACAGTACGTGAACCACTGTTTTCTGAGCGGTCTCTTGGCATGCCCAGGGGTGGCAAAGTGGATGTGACGCGTCCGAGACCACTCAACTTGCTCCCGCAGGCAATTCCTGGGCACTGAATGGAACAGAAGATGCGGAGAGGAGAGGTGAGGGAATTGAGTAGAAGTGCGATGCTGTCGGCTGGGAGCGACCTCCGCGTTGTGTACCCGGGAACACTGTGAACCACGACAGTCGTGTCGGCTGACTAGAGCTTCCTGACTACTGCTGCTTCTACTGCTGGTTATCGTCTTGTTGTGGTGTGCCAAGAAGGTCGCCGAGCGAATCGTCAAAAGGGACGAAGGAAGCTTCACGAGCACAACCCACGACACTGAGCCCCTCAGCCTTCCATCACTGGGTTCGAATGCAACGAACATCTACTACGTGAGGATCTTGCTGCATCGCGCTAAACATAGAGCGTGATGCTGTCGAGATGGACAACTGAGAGCGAGAGAAGGGCGGGTTGGTGGCACAGGCCGAGCGAGGTCTCCAAGATCCCCTCGCAGAGATGCCATTCACAACCTTTCCTCTCCACCCTGGCATCTTCTCGCGACCCTCCCAGCGCATGGCAACTCACTCGTACCCCCCACTCCTCATGCTGGAACAAAAAATAATTATATCTAGCAAAATCGCACGACTCCATAGCGGCCTTAAACGATGGATCCGACAAAAGTGAACATTCGGAGTACTTTCACTTCTGTCTCGTCGATGCTGTCATTCTGGAGACGCTTGGAATGTTGGGCGGAGAGGCGTCAGGAGTTGTGGGGCTGTGGTACGATGTCGTAGAGTGTTACGGGCGGCTGTAGGGCTCAATTCGTGAGATGGATTCCTATGTCACAAGCCAGTGCTGTGCTACGAGGGGGCAGGAGTTCAATTATGAGATAAAGTAGTCCATGTTCGCCGAGGCGCGGTTAACGACACAGTGTGTTAATGGAGATTGTAGGCCCTTAGATTCAATACTCTGCCAGCTGAACTGCCTGCGCCGGAGAAACCCCTGCTCTGTACGCCTTCTGACACACAACATCCACCACGCTGCGCATACAATCTCGCTCCTCACTCACACGCCGTTGACCAGGCGCCCCTCCTGCCTCCCTCCCCTTTCTTCTCCTTCCTGCCTGATAACCCAGTCCCTAACGCCACCCTTCCAATCCGCAATCCTCCCCTCCTCGATCCTCACAACCACCACCCTCACCCGCTCGCCCTCAATAAAGCACCCTCTGCCGCCATCCCCCTCGCCATCGCCCATCGCATCCCCTGAGTTGTTCTCCAGATGCTGCGTCTTGCACCAGGCCTCCTCGGCGCTGCCGGCGGGCAGGATGGTCGCCGACCCGTTGATGGTCGCACTGATGGACGACAGCGCATCCGTATTCATGCTGACGAGGAGGGAGGCGAGAGAGGGCCGGTGCGCCGGGTCGGAGGGAGAGGTGGAGTTCTGGCCGGACAGACGCCGTGTTGGGGGGCGGTGCGACACCCAGTCGTGCACTAGCAGACTGACACGCGGGTTCGCGAGGAGGTTGGTCGTCTTTCGTGAGGAGGGGTTTGTCGTCATGATTATGGTAGGCCCGGGGGTTGAGGGGAAGGGTGTGCTGTTAGAAGAGAGATCAGCTACGAGGTCTCGGTGTGCACGGTTGTCTGGACACTGAGGCGACTCTAACAGGGTGGAAGCGTAGGATGCTGGCTGCAGATGTGGGGAGGAGAGGGAGAGCGTACGACGGGAGGTAGGTATAGTTCATGAGCGAGACATGAGGCATATGAGCGTCGCAGGTCGCCAGGTGAAGCTGGAGAGCATGTCAGTGCCTTCAAGCTCCTCGGTGGCGTGGAGTCTTCGGGAGGCGCATACGAATCTGGCATTCTCAAGACAGGTGACGACCTCCGGGGGAAGGGTGGAGGCGACGCGAGGGCTGGTTTGAGACTCGGAAGATTCCCAGGTCAATGGCGGTTGGGCATCTGTCATGTTGCCGGGACGCTGGTGTTGCAGAGAAAGTGTCGATGTCGATGTCGATGTCGATGTCGATGTCGAAGTCGAAGTGGGTGTGGGGATGGTGCTGGCCGAAGGAGATGACTTCCGAGTTCCAGTGGGATGCGTGTTGCTGTAACTGGGACAAACGGTCGTCAGCTCGTTCGCTACAGTATAGGGTTAGGGTTAGGCTGCCGCGCCTGCTGCCCACCCCATGCCGCCAGCGGAACAGGGCCAAGAAGGAGGTCGTCCACTCCACCACCGATATCTTGACCACCGTCCACTCACCAACATGGCCGCCGACTACGAGAGCGGCGATGGCGGCGGCGATGGCTATGGCAATGGCAATGGCAATGGCATTCTGCACGAGGGCGTCGTGCCAGAAGAAGCAGAAGCTCGTTTGGCCGATGTCAAGTCGCTGCCTGCAACCGCAGACGGCGGCTCCAAGGCGGTGGAGCAGGTTCTCTACTCTGATGCACGTCTCTATACGCGCGACTGCTGAGGACAAGCCGCTGATGCATAACTAGATCGGGGTGAACACGCTTCTGAACCGGTTAAAGCAGAGCATCGCCTCTGCTCGGGTATGCGACAGCACCTTTCAACTGCATCGGCCGTGCGACTGACGATGCGATTCGTTAGGATTTCGCTGGCTTCCTCAAGGAGCGCTCGTCGCTCGAAGAGAAGCATGCACAGGGCCTCAAGAAGCTTTGCAAGTCCACCCACGAGTCCGCCCGCCGTCCCGACAGCCGTCAAGGCTCGTACGTCGCTCAACTCGACAATGTCACCCGCGTGCATGAGCGCATGGCCGACAATGGAGTCCAGTTCGCGCTCTCCTTACATCAAATGCACGAAGACCTTTCCGACCTGGCGAACAATGTGGAGCGCGGTAGAAAGCACTGGAAGCAAACTGGCTTGAATGCCGAAAAGAGGGCACAGGATGCCGAGTCGACCATGGAGAAGGCCAAGTCCAAGTACGACTCCCTTGCCGAGGACTACGACAGAGCGCGCACTGGAGACAAAGGCTCGGGCAGAGTCTTTGGCTTGAAGGGACCGAAGTCTGCCGCACAACACGAGGAGGAACTGCTCAAGAAAGTCCAGGCCGCGGATGCCGACTACTCCGGGAAAGTCCAGACAGCGCTCACTCTGCGACAGGAGCTGCTGAACAGCTCGCGGCCACAGGCGATCAGAGCTTTGCAGGATCTTATCACGGAATGTGACTCAGCCTTGACTTTGCAGCTGCAGAAGTTTGGTAGGAAAGCTATATACCCTTTGCGTACAGGTCTTGCTGACTGTAGACCTAGCCGCCTTCAATGAAAAACTCCTGCTCGGCAATGGCGTCCTCGTCAGCCCGATCAAGAAGGAATCGGATGTGCCTGAGCAGCGGAGCTTACGCGATATGGTCTCCTCGATCGACAACGAGAAGGACCTACAAAACTATATCACAAGCTTCACGCCGAAAGTACCGGCGAGGAGCAAGACTATCAAGTATGAGCGGCATCCAGTAAGCGACTCATGATCTTGCGTCTTACAGCGCTTGCATTAACACCTTGTTAGACACTCGTTCCCGTGAACCAAACACCTGCGACTGTGCAAGGACCTCGTCAACTGAAGCCCCAGGAATCACCACTACCCCAGCCAGCTTTCGTGTCGGGCCAACAGTCGTCTTCTTCCTCAAGCCGCCACTCACACGTGCCGAGCTACCAGCAGCAACAACCATACCAACCTCAGCCGCCACCTCAGCAACAAGTACAGGAGAGAGGCTATCCAGTCGCGATGCCCTCTCACACGCAGTATGCGCCGCAACCGCCACAACCGCATTCACTGTACACGGGGCCAGCTTATTCGTCTACATTGCCGCAACCGCCGCCGAACCACACGCAGCAACCTTTACCTGCGACCTCGTACCCGCGAGACCAGCATCTTCCACCTCTTAAACCTGTGTTTGGCGTAGCCCTTGAAGATCTCTTCGTCAGAGATGGCTCGGCTGTACCAATGGTCGTCTACCAGTGTACTCAGGCTGTCGACCTCTTCGGCCTTGATGTCGAGGGGATCTATAGGCTGAGCGGCACGGCGTCACACATCGGTCTCCTCAAAGGGATGTTTGACAATGGTATGACGTCTCTACAGTATTCCGAGGGACGGCAGAGTTGACAAGCAACGTCGTGCCAGATTCTTACAAAGTCGACTTCCGAAACCCAGAAAACTTCTATCATGACGTCAACAGCGTGGCTGACTTGTTGAAGCAGTTCTTCCGTGACCTGCCCAATCCGCTGCTTACGAGAGAGCACTATGATGCGTTCATCGAGTCTGCACGTACGTTCCATCCTTCTGGCGTCTGTTCAGCGCTATATCACCTGCAGAAACGATTGCGGATGCGGTGTAAATTCAGCGAGAGGTCATCAGAGTGGTGATCGTACATTGACAACTCCAATCTCCAGGTATCGAGGACCCTGACGTCCGACGCGACGCCCTCCACGCCGTTATCAACGCGCTGCCAGATCCGAACTATGCCACGTTGAGAGCGTTGGTACTTGTATGTTCCTCTCCCCCACCTCCCCACTCTTCGCACTCCACATCCTACACTCAACATGGAGACCCAGCATCCCGTTACTCTGGCTTCCCTTCTTGCCATCCAGCATCGACCTCAAACTAACAACACTGGTGGTGCAGCATCTCCACAGAGTGCAGGAGCACGCGCATGCCAACCGGATGAGCACGAGCAATCTAGCTATCTGCTTTGCGTAAGTACACTTCTCATTCTTCGATGGCCTTTCGGCGGCAACCCGCGAGTTCCTTCGTCGCTTTCCCCATCTCTTCCCTGCCACTCGTCTGCTTCGTTGAACTACTCCTTCGTTGGACTCAGGGAGCTGGGACGAGCGCCCGCGCATCGACGTATGGCGATCATCTATGCTTCTCCTCTCCCGTCTAGTCCTCTTCACCGTGCTCCTCCTCCCTTCCCTTTCCGTTCCCCTCCCTCCGTTCCCTACACACATCAAAGGTACAGATCTAACAGGAATCAACCGGACCAATCCAATCCGACTCTTCTTGTCCACTCACGCCTGCTCCCGCTAACATACATGTGAACGTAGACCAACCCTAATGGGTGCCCACAATGGTCCACACATCGCAGACGCCGGCCTGCAGACGCGCGTCGTCGATACCGTCCTCGCCAACGCGCTGCAGATTCTCGACGAGGACTGATCTGCTCGGCTTTGCTCTTTTCTAATCGAAAGGGGGGTCAGGCTCTTGTAGGGATGGGATGTTGGAGCGTTACAGGAGCTAGAGGGGTGTTTGAAGAGGACGGGCATGGAGGAGTTGGGCCAGAGGTTGGACAAGAGTAGGGGTGAGAGGGAGTGGGCAAGCCGACGGAAGTGTCCGAGGCTGGCCAGGGACGTGGAGTTGGAGATGGGACGAAAGAGCAGGACGATGGAAGTGTATCATATACGTTTGAACTCCCGACGACGAGACCGTATACATGCGGTGCGTGTAGTGGCCTTTTGATTTTGGAAACTCCTGCAAACTCTCGGAAAGCCGGGGACGATGCTGAACGTCCCTCCCTCTCCAAGCTCTCGTGCCCATGTAGATTCAGATTGCCGTGCGGCGGTTCGATGTCTGTTTTGAGTTCCCTGTATCCCATCTGTTCCAGATCTGAAACCTTCATCTATTCACTGTGCATGTCTGTTCAGTAACGATGTTCCTCTGTTTCTATATTTCGTCCCTGTGGTTGACCCTCTAGACCTCTGTCTATGCTTCTGTGTGTGGGGTCCTCATTGTACAGATGGGGGCAGAAGTCGACAAGCTGGAACATCACCATCCCACTCTGCAGCAGACCCGAGTCGAAGCTGCCAGGGTTTCATTGTATGGGAGCTCGATGTTGACTATTATCTCCGCTTGTCTGCATCAATGCCGATGGTGCTGACAATTGCTCGGCTTGCTCCCATTCCTCGCCGACGGAATGTAATGTGCCTTTCGCGCAGATATAAAGAGCAAGAGAGTCGCGAGCGCTCAATAAGCAGCATCTCATTTACGCACAGAGCTTGGATCCCATATCGCTACAATGGCGGCGGCGAAAACACTCATCTTGGTCACCGGCGGAAGGTTAGTCTGCTAGTCTTGCTTGCACAGCTTGCTGAATTTTGCTACAAGTGAACAGTGGAATCGGCTTCGAGCTTGCGGCTCAGTCGATGGACTCGATGGCAAAGGGCTCATATCACGTTCTGACGGGATCGAGATCTCTCGACAAAGGCATCGCAGCAGTCAAAGAACTGCTGTCTCGGAACCTCCCAGGCTCTGTGGAAATGGTCCCAATAGATATCACCAACGACGACACCATCGAGCGTGCAGCGGCGACAGTTCAGCGCGATCATAGCAAACTGGACATGCTTGTCAACAATGCAGGCGTAGGAGCTCTCACTCCTCCACTGCGCCATCAAGTGCGGGATGCCCTCGACACGAACGCAACCGGGTCAGCGGTCGTGATCATCGCATTCGCGCCTCGCCTTCGAAAATCGTGTGCTTCGCCGAGGATCGTAAATGTCTCAAGCGGAGTGGCCTCAGTCAATCGCCGTCTTGATCCCTCGCCTACCTACAACATTCAGCAGACACGGTACGTCGAATACGGACCAGCTGGAATCAAAGTCTTCGTGTATAATTCCGGTTTCACGCAGTCGCATCTAGGCCTTCATGATACAACGGAGAATGGCACGAAACCGGCTCCGGAGGCTATCGTGCCCAGACTTGATATCAATCAAATCAAGGCAAGGCACGCCCTCTGCCTTGATTTGCTTGAGGATTTCGGCCGATCTGCCTTGATTGATTTGCTTGCTTGAGAAAACTGATTGGCTTGCTTGATCGCCTTGCAAGGCATGCCAAGACTGGTGATAAGCATGGTGTTGCAAAATATTTGGCAGTGTCTCGTCCGTATAGATTCGTGTCTTGCTCAAAATCAACCCGATTGAGCTACAAATAACGTTTGCTCTCTAACCCGTGTCCTTTCTGCTTCTGTATCGTGTTTTGTCCCCTTTAGTATGGTGTTGAGGGTAGGGTATCACGTCGGGGTGAGGTCTTACTTTACGGAAGGGGATCTTTCTAACGGCCAGCTTCGAATTTGAGGGTTTTGAGCTACCTACTTCACCACTCTATGAAACCATTCCTACTCCAGCTGCGTAGGCACTGTAGTGCTGC
>NAJN01000603.1:0-19903 GCA_005059845.1 Cryomyces minteri | reverse complement strand
GCCTGAGAAGCTATCGCGGAGAGGCCCTGAGTTTAGTAGTACAATTGGCTGTGGTGGTGGACCGGATTCGGAGCCACGTAAACGTTCTGGTACGGATGTTGAGGCATAGTAAAATCGGCAGCCGCCAACAGCGGATTGAGAACGCCGACGGGGAAACGAGGACGAGTCGGTGGCGCGGGCGGCATAGGCGCAGAAATTGGTGGTGGTTGTGTGGACGAGTAACTGTAAGGGTTGATCTGCGTCTGATTCTGCAGCAGACCACCAGACATCTGCTGCGGCGGGGTTGGTTGCACATGCTCCTCTTCCCAGCCCCATTTCTCCTTGAGCTCCTTGTTGAGGAAGCCAACGCGCCAGCCGGTCTCATTCTTGATCTTCTCGAAGATCTGGAGGACCTCTTCTTGCTCTCGCCGGGAAGTAAGGCACTCGGCGGCGATAGCAAGGGAGCGAAGTGCGACACTCGCGACACCCCTAGTTTCGTTAGCAATGACCATAGTCAGAAGATCATTCCATGTAGCTTACCTGTCCTTCACGTGTGCCGCAATGCCACAGATCTGCTGAGAATGTCGCTGTTGCATGTCGCTCATCTCTTCAACTTCGACATTCATTAAAGGGTGAATCTGCGCGAGCAAGCACATTGCGGTATGGTAAAAGAGGCGGGCGACGATGGTTGTGCGTTTGATAAGCCAGACTTCAGGAAACGCCGACTTTGAGGTGGTCTGGTAAGGGTAAAGATAGGCCATGGGATGCATGGTCCGGGGGATGTTGTCATTCCAAGCATCAGCCCAGTCCTTCAATCTCTGCCACTCGGCGTAACGGTTCTGTAGGCGTATTTGCTCGTTGCGTGGATCGGCCTCCTGGAATCTAGGTATCGAAGCGCGGAAACTGGCGACTTTGGCCACGATGTAAAGCATGCGGTGTGTCCAAATCTCCTCTCGGCCATTCTGCGACTCGCGCGAGAAATCCATGTCGAGACCCCAGTCGTCCGGATCCCACGCTACCTGCCAGTTGAAGTGAAGACAGCTCAAAATTTCCATTCCAACATTCAGCCAGAAGCAGGCACCTCCAATACCTGTTGCTCGAGCGTTCCAGCCACATTCTTTTATCAATGCGCGTGCACCTGCGATATGGTTCATCCTCTGCAGTGCTCGCTCCGACATAATTTCATACACGTTGAGAATTACAGCGGTCGTCGCACATATCACTGTATCTCGATTCGGATTCTGCAACGATTTGAGGAGATACCTCGTCGCAGTGTCGTAATAGTACAAGGCTTTGTCCTCGTGGTATGCTGGATTCACAAGCGTCAGATGCCGCGCGCCACATGCTAAGAAAGCATTCAGTAGCATCGGCTTTTGCAAAGCATGGAATGGGAGGAGTCGAGAGAACTACTGCACAATCAGAAGTGCTGTAGTATCGATGCCGTGCAAAACATACATGCTTATGGGGGTCCATGCTGTCCATCCACAGACCAACTTCTTCTACGAAGACTTGCATGAAGAGTACCTCTTCCTGCGAATTGAGATATTCCCTTCTTTCTTCTTCTGGCGTCATGACCTGATCCGGATTGCTGTATGACGTTGGTGGGGCTTGTGGCACGATCGATCCAGAATAAGTCGATTCAGTCCCGGATCGCGAATGCTGATGATGTTCTCTCGGCGGTTCGAACATCACATTCTGTGACTCAAACTTCATACTAGGCGGGTCCTCAGGGTAAGACTCGGGGAGTATGCCTTGTATAGGTGGTAGTGGCTGGTGTGCCAACGCAGGAGCAGGAGGCGCGCTCCCAGAGAAGTCGAATGCCATGCTTTGGTCGCCCTGAGGAACCAACTCAGGCTCAAGAACGGAATACCTTCCCAGACCGCCCTTGTACTCTGAAGCTATCTCCCGCGATTCGTCTAGGAAGTTGACTCTCCAGTCGTGCGTGGGTGGCATGTATGGCGGTTTTTGTACCTGAGTATCTATGAAGTTGAGTCTTACTCCGCGCTTGCAAACTCGATTTGACTTGCGACAGTTCTGACATTGTGGCATCGCCTCGTCGCATTTCAAGTGACGCTCCCTGCACGTCAAGCATCCTGTCCGTACCCGCTTTGGTTTGCTTGCTGCCGCGGCAACCTCAGAATCAGCACCATTGGTTTTGGCCTCCGGCGCAGTCATTTGCTGCTCCGATCCCTCCTGTTCCTGCAATTGCTTTAGACGGGCTGATTGTTTCGACTCCATGTTCGATCCAGGACTACCGCCTCGACTGAGTGGTTTCTTCCGCGGAGGCGTCAGACGTTGCCCATCCGCGAGTGTCAAGTCTGATGCGGTCGACGATGAGGTGTCTGCACCTTGCGGATAGAGGTACGTCAGGTCGTAGGAAGGCTGCGAAAGCCCAGGTTGGTCGAAAGTGGCCGCCACGGTGACTGATTTATGGACCGAGACACTCGACGGGGAGCAGCGCGAACAGAGATGTTCGCAGCGGTGTCGATGGCAACTTTGGGCTCTTCAATCTGCGTGAGGAGTCCAACAGCGCCAAGAGGACTATGTTTCAACTGCGGGTTCTTGACAGGCGCGGTAGACGAGCTCCGTAAGAGATCACAGTGTGGTCGATGAGGCAATCAGGAGATCGTGCACATGGGCAGGTGCGAGCCGTCGGAGGAGCGCAACGGAACCAGCAGCTCCCAGCGGTGCTTCGACTAGGCGGTGCTGTGTCGATGTCGATATTGATAGCCGCATGCGCAAGACGATGTCGATCCAGGTGTAAGGCGCCGTTGTGACTTAGGGCGTGCTTTTCGCCTCGAGTTGTCTTGAACGAAGGAACCAACGCAGAAGCGCAGAAACCCGGACCGCGAGCGGTGTGGGAATAGAATGTCAGAAACAGCACCACACTGCTCCAAACAACGACAGCGTAACCAGCGACGCCGACGTACGTACTCGACGAGTCTAGAGACGGAGCTCGAAACGCCAGTGTACAGACACGGCGACGCTGTGTTGGTTCCAGGAGTGGAGAAAGGGATGTCCAAGTTTTTGCCAGCTGAGAGATGCTGTCAGAGGGCTGAACGACCAGCTACAGCACCAAGCAACGTTACTCGGGGACTCTCTCTTCACACTGTGTCGGCACTTGATCTTCCGTATGGTCCTAGGACATCCTGACTTGCCCGTTTGACTCGACGCTGATCAAGGTGTCTGTTCAGCAAGGGTGAACTTGGGAACATTCGCAAACTCGTGGAGCTGGCAGGCAAGGGATGGGTAAGGAGTTGATTGCACCGAACGGAGGATTCCACAACCTCAGACCAATCTCTCGGTGGCAGAGGCCGTGGCATCTTTCATACTATGTACGGATGGATATCTCTAAGTGGCATCAGGGACGCTTCGGCTACGCACTGCCTACGTGTTGGTCAGGACTCCGATGTATGGTTTCGTGTTGTCATTAGAAGTGCTCAGGCCGACAGTCGGATGTCCGCACGCACATGCTCCCCGTATAACCCCTTAGTACCGCGTTTATAGCCATCAAACTCGTAGCCGGTGTATCAATGTTAGTAAGGTCACGCGACCTGCGCTATATGCGGGAAACAATTCAGTCATTGACGACCGGCTCATGTTGAATACACAGTATATAAACAGAAATCGGACAACGGGCTGAAAGGGTGTACAGACTGTTCATAAAGGCTGACACATTGGCTTGAAGATAGGCGGTGATGTGGGTAGTGGCAATCAGCAACGCACAGATGTGGAATCTCTACAATCGTAACCCCCACCGCATCTTGGTTCCACATGCGTTGAACGTAGGGATAACACCGGATGGCTCGTGTCCTAATTTCTGGTAAACATCAGCTTACTTCGCTGTAGAAATGTCATACCTGGTGATCTAGGCGCCAACTCGAATACCACCAGATTGGGCAATAGGGGTTGAGCTTGAGCCCCCAGCTCCGGTACCACCATCATCAGGTTTTGTAGGTTTGGGATCCTTGTTGCGACAGTCCGGACACTTTACGTGTCGGCGAGTGCTAGAGGCTTTGCTAGTGGTCGTAATTGGATCGCAAAGTGACTGTGGAGACCGGTTCCGAGCATCCACGCACATGATAGTCTGGGAACTCTTTGGCTCGTTCACTCTATGTTTGCACAAGGGATAGTAGACAGGAGCAGGGTGTTCCAACCAGCACATCTTCGCTGGGTTTGTTGGATGATGAAGCTCTGATTCTAATGAATGCCGTCGAGGGAGGGACGCGTCTGGGTTTAAGCGAAGACTTGGTGAGGCTGGTTCGCTGAGATGAAGACTTGTGAGTGTTCAGGAACTTGATAGGTAAGCGCAAAGAACAGCTGATAGTTCTGGCTTAACAATGAGACCAGAACAGAAAAGTTGCAAAGAATCTGAACAAAGCAGGACAACGAGCGGATGCAGCAGAGCTTGTTTTGTAAATACACAGGGCATGAGTAGGTCTTCTGATAGCGTTCCAATTGGTAACCAATGCAGTGTGCTTTTAGCCGCCCGATAATCAGCTACAACAGCGTCGGCCTGCCTGAATTCTGACATGCCGACATCTCAGGACCTAATGGCTGCTGCTCGAGCAGCTGTCCGGTGCGTGCAGTAGCCTCTCGACGTTCAGATGCTCATTGCGGACTCCATTCATTCATGAGACAGTGTTAGAAGACAACAGAATGAGGCAACAGCAATGTGTACAAGACTTCCGAGTTTATCAACCACGTCTGTCGTATCTCAGCAGCTGCCTTCATGTTCCCGTTGTTCCCAGACAATGCTGGTGAGATCACTTCGCCAACAAAGCATGGGCCTCCTCATTGAGAGCAGCCATGCTAGCGTAATCTCCATTCCAGCATTTCTGGATGATAGTGCCACAGAAGAGATGGCGTGTCGGAGGAAGTTCTTGTAGATTCGGCCACTGCGGGTCTTCATGCTCAAAATAATAGTATTTATGCACACCCCAGACAGCGATCGAATAGATGACCCAGCCAAGGTGATATATTTCGATTTTGGCGGTCAGATCGTTTTCGCATATTGTGTCCACATCGGCGGCCAAGGCCAACAAGTATGACTGGCCAAAATCCGAGAGCTTGAGCTGTCCGTCGATGACCAAAACGTTCCGAAGGGCAATTTCATCCACAAACACCCTACATGAATGAATGTAGGACAAAGCATCAGTGAGGGACAAGATCCACCTAGTCTTGATGGGTTTGTGTGGCTCAGCGTTCGACTTGATGTACCTCTCCAGATCGCCTTGCTTCGCGAAGGCTAGCTCGATCCCATAATCAGAGGCTTTAAAGCAAGTAATGATCCCCTCGTGGTCGCCCAGCCGCTCGTAGATCCACCTCTCACGTCTTAGACTCTCGCGGTTAGCGTCGTTGATATATTCCACATAGCCACTGTCGTGCCCAGGAAAATCATCGAGAGTGTAGGTTTTGGCGACTTTGACAACACGGTCCTCATCAAGATAGAGGATGAGACCAGTCAAACCTAACCCAACCACTGCGCGGCCAAGAAGGGTATTCGCATCCCGATCCTTACCAAGGTGCGATCTGGGTGGTGCTACTACCGGAAGAGCCATATTGAGACAGAAGTAAGAGCGCCGTTGCGATGAGTGGCAAACGCCGGGTGTCGAAGATTCAAATCTTGCTGAGAGGACGCCAAGGGACCTGAATGGATAGACGGGTTATTGCGTTCTATACACGCATGTTAGCTTCAAACGTGTCTCAGGGGTTCCAATAATCTTAACGCACATCTTCGGAGGGGGCTCAATGTCATTGGCGATGATTCCTGGAAGCTTCTGCGCCAGGAATGTCGTTACCTAGTATTCGCAGGTAGGACCGGCTCGCAACATAGGTTCGCGATGTTTTCCAGGTGGCAGCCGGCGGATTAAGCAGAAAGCTACTTGGTTCGAATTCGACCCAAAGCCGACGGGGAACCTTGAAAATACGAATGGAGACGGTTGCGGCTGTTGCAACGGACAGAGTGAAAAGAGTCGCATGCGAGTACACAGCTTCCGCGCACGAAGAACCCCATGAAGAGAGTACGACAGAATCAGTGGAGTGTGGAAGGATAGGAACTCTGGTCTCAATGGGTGGTCCAAAGTGCGGCTTGGCATAAACACCCCAGCCACAGACAGGACGATAGAGCAAGCGTTTAACGATTCTCAACCTTTGTAACACAACTCCACAGGAAACCTGACCCTGTTTAACTGGACACCCACTTTGACAAATGAAGCGATCCATCAGCATATTACTGGAGGGTCATGCACGTTGAAAATATCAGACGGACTGGTCCTCTGCTCTGGCTATCAGCGTGGACCAGCGGGTGTGCACTGATCTACCTTTGTACCGGACCCTCCCAAATTCTTACCCTCAGCCTACACCCAACCTTGACCACGCCCTCGTGGTAGAGAGGATGATCTCACGAGGTCCGAAACTGAATCTCCTTGGCACTCTCGGGTGGGAGGCGTGATACGCCCGCAGTACAGCTACTCGACCGTCGAAGTGGAATTCTTCTAGTCTTGCTGTCTCAGGCATATTGGCAGCGTTCATCATCGAATTGTGCGAAGACGCAGCAAGACACGTTGAGTGGTTGCCGGTCTTCTGTGCAGAAGCAAAACTGTTGTTTCGATCTGTTTTACTCTGCATGACGTTGGACAATTGACTCCATCCCATCAATGTCACCGCAGCACCAGATACAGACGTCTACACTGCCTTCACCACAGCCGACATATGTGCTCCGTGGTCACGGCACCCACATACACGGCGTGTGCTTCTTGCGCTGCAATACTCGTCTCCTCACCGGGGATGGAGACGGTTGGATTGTGTTGTGGAACATTGCAACCAAGAGAGCTGTAGCTGTTTGGAAAGGCCACGATGGTGCAATTCTGGGTCTGCAGAGTTGGGGAGAAGAGAACATCGTCACGTCAGTACTATGTCTTCTCTTGCGTTAGGCGCTCCGTTTGATTTTTTCAGATCGTTGCTTTCCTTGGACGATCGAGTGAAATGCAGGAAGAGCTCGTATGGAGCCACTTCATCCATGACTACCGGTTGCTGATTTCGCTATGCAGTCACGGTCGAGACAACAAACTCAATGTGTGGCAACTTCGTACCTCCGACGAACATAGCTTTTCCACGGTTCTACCAGTCGACGATGGTGTGTCACGTCGCAAGCAGCCTTGGCTGCTACACTCCTTGCCAGTCAACAGATTGAACTTCTGCTGCTTCGCTATGTGCGAAGCCCCAAGCGCAACAGCCGCGAATGAGCTAGCGTCTGCATCGACAAAACACAAGAGTGAGAAGTCTTCGCCCTTGAGAGCGTCACACGCAGCGAGTACGGCATCAGAACCCATTCTAGTAGCAGTGCCGGGAACCCTGGACGCGCAGATCGACATCTTCCAGCTCCCCTTAGGCCAACGTATCTCATCCATCCCCGCCGTGAAATGCACAAGCACAGGCATGGTAATGGCGCTCCGTACCCTCGTCCTCAACGACCGTGTTGTCGCTCTCACCGGATACGAGAACGGGCATACCTGTGTCTGGTGCTCACGCGGCACAATGTTTGCATCGGTCCCACAGTGTCAAGACCTATCTACTGAGTGGGAGTGCGTATACAGTCACCAAGCTCACACCCAGCCGGTTTTGTCACTGGATTTAGCAGTGGGACTGGGGTGCTACTACACTTCATCTGCCGATGCCATACTCGCTCAACATCCGTTGCCGTCTTCAGCAGCACCGCCGCTCGAAGACAAGATGGCAGTGGAGCCGATTCGAACGGTTCAAACGAAGCATTCAGGTCAACAGGCTCTGACTGTGCGGTCGGACGAGAAAATCTTTGCGACCGCGGGATGGGACGCTCGAGTGCGGGTATACTCCGCGAAGACATTAAAGGAGCTCGCAGTGCTGAAATGGCACAAGGAGGGGTGCTACGCTGTTGCGTTTGCAGATGTCAATCCTACCCTCTCTACAATGTCTGCCAATCACGCCCAAACAACACAAGACTGCCAAGAGCTCCTTCCTGCGCAAGGCTTCTCGCAATCTGTGCAGACAATGGAACAGAAAAGAAACGCGAAAGCGCAGACTACGCACTGGCTGGCAGCGGGTTCGAAAGACGGAAAAGTCTCGTTGTGGGATATCTACTGAGGCACAACTCTCACACACGCATCCACACGCATAACTCAGCCAAGATTGAACTCGGACGCTCCACCCATCGCCCTCGCCACCATGCGCATCTTCCGCTTCGCCTCCTGCTCATCCGTCCGCTCCGGGATCTCATGATCTGCCATGCCCGACCTTGCCACCACACCGGCCGGAGTGCGGGCCTTCGCTTTCGCCTGTATCCTCCTCTCTTCCTTCGTCTTGCCCATGCTCTGCTTGTCCGGTCGCAAACCAGGCACTTTGATCGCGCCTGGTTTGTCCCTCAGTGCAAATGCTTTCGCAAGATGTCCAAGATGCAGCGTCTTGAGGTTGAAGATCTCACGTTCCGCAGCCACGTGCGTCGCGTACGCTCGGATGTGGCTCTGGTATGCCCGTCTGGCCTGCTCGAGGTGTTTTGGGCTCTCTAATGCCCAGCGTTCGACGTCAAGCTGCCACTCGGTCGCTTTGTCTTCCCAGTCACGATTACCGCCTCCAACAACGCCGGAGGTCGCACTGAAGCCTTTTCTCAATAGCTCGTTCGCGTCGTGGCGGGTGAGCCCGTTTCCGCCATCTCTTCTTCCTTCCTTCAGAATGTCAGTATACCCTTCTTCGGCGCCAGGCTGCAGGAAGATGAGGGCTCGTCCATCGTGCCCGGCACGCGCTGTTCGACCTATACGATGGAGGTGATCGTCTTTGCTAAATGGTGGATCATACTCTACGACGAAGTCGACGTTGGGGAGATCCAGGCCACGAGCTGCAACATCTGTGCACACCAATACGGAGGCATCCTTGCTTTGTGTGAAAGCTTGGAGAGTGGAGGTCCGAGTCACTTGCGGTAGAGACCCGTGCAATCGATATAAGCGTACTTGGTTCTCCTTGCTCGAGATTGTGGTCGCAACTGCATTCGTCTTGGCTTCTTCGATCGTGCCGCCTTGCTGTATCTTGCCGTACTTCTGCGAAGCCGGTGGTATGCTAGGCACGTCTTCACGGGTAGTACCCTCAGTAGCTTCCTTCCCGGCGACAGTGACAGTCGTGGGCTTCTCGGCTTCATCCCTTGTGAAAACCTCAAAATGGAAGTCAACAGAGTCAGCGCACGAGATGAAGACGATAGCTTTCATAACGGATCCGCGACGGCTGAATGCACGCTTCAGTATAGCCACGAGCGTCACTAGGCGTAGCTTCGCTGGCACTACTGCATACGCTTGCTTTAGTTGCGCTGGTGCGGAGAAACCACCGTGCTTCTCCTGAGAGCCTTCTTCAGCTGCATTTTCAGATCGATCTGCTACCAAGGATACTGCCTCTTTTAAGCTTATATCCCCGAGGCGCTGAACGTCCATCTTCATAGTTGCAGAACACAGCACTGTGGTCCTTTTACTGGGCAACCCAGGTATTCTAGAAGTCTGCGTTTTCTTCATGCGCAAGTTGAGCGTCGAAACAATCTTCTGTATATCGTCTCCAAACCCCAGCTCCATCAATCTATCGCCTTCGTCCAAGACCAACCAGCGCACATTACTGACATCTAGAGCCTCGGTGTTGTTGAGATGATCAGCTAGTCGTCCAGGTGTAGCAACCAATATGTTCAGGCCTTTCCTCAGCCGTGCTTTCTCCGATTTCTTCTTCTCTCCTCCAATGACGGTACCTGCGACAATCCAATGCGCGCAGCGTAGTAAACTGTCCAGCACAACGGATATCTGCTTGCTCAACTCTCGTGTGGGTGCCAAAACTATAGCAAACAGGCCGGAGTCTCGATGTACTGATTCGCCATGCCCGTTGACTTGCCCGTGCTCTTTCATCGCCAACGATATAGTCATAATGCGTTGTACGATGGGCAGCAGATAGGCGAGTGTTTTACCAGACCCAGTCTCTGCTTGTATAAAGGCATCGGAGTCCTCCTTGATGAGCTGCGTGACGGCTTCCTTTTGAATCGCCGTTGGCGCTTTGATATTCAGCTTGTTCAATAAATGACTTGCAAGAGTAGTGGAGAGGCCCAAGGATGTAAAGGTATCTAATTCACTTGTGAGGGGTGCATTAGAAGGTACCATGAGCGTCTCGTCTTGTGCCTCGACTTCGACTTTTGGTGCTACAGATGTAGGATTGTATGTAAAAAGGGACGATATGACTTGTTTCGGCTTCTCTCTGGATTGATCATTGCGGGTTCCGTTGGTTCGCCCCGTCGCAAGGGAAGAAGGCCGGAAGTCTTCTCCAACCCGTTGGCGCTTTGCCGGTCTCGAAGATAGACTGACTCCATCTGCTTCTTCATCCTGGTATCTTGGGAACTCCCGCACGGCAGCTGGTAGTTTCTCTGTGCCTGTTTTCGATTGTCTGTGAAGAGCTGCTTTTCTGGCGGTCAGTCTGTCTTTCCAGCGGCCACCTCTGAATGTGGGCTTCGTAGCAAGAAGGCTGTCACCGATCGAGAAGTTGAGGAGCATGCCATCGTCAGCCATGGTATCCTCTCAACTCTGGGCAAGATTGCGTTCTCAGTAGCGTTACATAGTCAAAAAGTTGAATGGAAAGTCTCGACGCTCGTGGCAGAATAACTCAAAGTTCACCGCCTTTTTTCGGTACTGATTCTACTGCGTAGATAATTAAAGGGCGAATTCGCAAGGTCCACCAAGCCCTTGACCACAACCACTCCATAATGAGACCCATCAACGCGGGCGGAGTCTCACGGAGAGCTGTGCAACGTTCCAATCGACCCTTCACTGATGGTTGAGAAGGAACATACGCCTAGATAAGCCGCACCTTCACCCCCGTAGTGGTCGCGTGGGCAGCTCCGCAGCATGGCTAGCAGGTTGCGAGGCCTTACAGGTGAGTCTTACCTGAGTAAAGGGATACCAGGTGACTGATGAAAGAGAGCAGCAACTGCCCGAAAGCTGTCAACCAGTGCCCTCGCTTCTCCTACTCGAGTTTTCCGTGACGTTCCCAGTCTTCGCTCTTACCGCCACGAGTTGCTTCTTTCCAGTCGCCCGGTCGGCCTCGTCCCCACGATGGGTGCCCTTCACGAAGGCCACCTCTCCCTAGTTCGACAAGCCGCTCAGGAGAACACCGATGTTTTCGTTAGCATCTACGTAAATCCTACCCAATTTGGCATGAACGAGGATCTTGATAGCTATCCTAAAACCTGGGATACCGATGTCAAGATGCTGGAGACCGTAGACAACGAACTGGCTTCGAAGCCCGGCTCAGGCCGTATCAGTGCCATTTTCGCGCCTACAACAAAGACAATGTACCCGACTTTACCTCCATCCTCCGAGATCCCTGGGAAAGGGTCGTTCGTCACTATAACACCACTGGGGACCCTTCTCGAAGGTGCATCGAGGCCGGTGTTCTTTCGAGGCGTGGCCACGGTCTGCATGAAGCTCTTCAACATTGTCAAGCCCGATCGGGTGTACTTTGGCCAAAAGGACGTTCAACAGACTGTCGTTATCCGGCGCATGGTACAGGACTTCCACATCGATACTAGAGTCATGATCGGTGCCACAAAGCGAGAACCGGATGGATTGGCTATGAGCTTAAGGAACGTCTATCTGGGATCTAGGAGAAGGCTCGTAGCCACGGTACTGAGTCAAGCGTTAATGGCTGCCGAGGCGCAATTCAAGAGTGGGAAGAGATCCAGGGGGGACATTCTCTGGCCGGCGAACGACGTTGTAGACAAGAAGGCAATGGAACAGGACAGTCTACCTACAGAGAAGCGAGCTAGGTTCGAAGTGGATTACATCTCGCTGGCTGATCCTGACACGTTGGAGGAGGTGGAGGAGGTCGATGAAGAGAAGGGCGCAATTCTGAGCGGAGCGATCAAGATGCTCCCTCTCGAGAGCCCACAAGAAGGAGAAGACTGCGGCCTAGGTGGTGGTGGTGGTACCGTTCGATTGATCGACAACATAATACTGAAGCCTGGATTATAGCATACAATGCAATGTTTCGAGTGCACACACGACATCGCACGGGATGAGGCCCGAGATGGGGCACTGATTCGGTGACAACCGAGAGTGAAGGTACATGTATTTCCAAACTACTCTCACATGCATCTGAAGGGGCAGGTGGCTCACTGGGAGTTCGCTCAGGTCAAACTTCTTGAAAAAGATGGAGAATCGTGGAGAGGTCGCAGGTTCAAGTCCAGGTCAGTCAAAGTCCCTCTGTCTGAATGCTTACGGTTTATAGGTAAAAACACTCTCAATCCACAGTCCAGATCCATAGCCTGGAGAATTTGGGCTATGGGCTGGCACAAGCTATCTGGATTGTGGTTGGCTTAAGTTTCTACGCGCGCGCACTGTAGTTTTTGCACTTTTCGTCGCCATCAATGGCACTTCATGATGCTCTTGTTGCACTAAGGCCCGCTTCCTAAGGACGTCTATCTTTCATGGTGTGGTATGTCTGCTTACTTTTGGTTGTAAGTCCGTGCCCGATGTTAGTAACAAGAACGTCACATCATACAACACCTCTATACTCACCCTTTAGCCCTGTTTGTCTGCGCCGACGGTCACTGAAGAGGAGTCTCCTTCTACGCCTAGAAACTGAACCACTGTCTAGCGTGACTTCAATTCGTGAAACCACCACCTTAGTGCTCGTACTCGCCCCTGACCAGAGCGTAGACGAGTCGGTCGCAGCTTCAAGAGCAGAGAGGATCGTGAGGTGATAGACCGTACCGCCGACAGTGTGGTCGTTAGCCAAAAACTCTCAGAAACAAACATTTCAAAGTTCACCTCACCCTCACCTCACTACGCAAGTCCCCATCCCCCAAAACTTATTTCTCTCCCTATAAATATCCGTGCCAAAAACATATTAGCAACTGGAAGCTTCCTTGGCCAAGTCGTTTCGAGCAAAAACCGATCACATGCACACCAACTTTGATCTGTTCTAAGGGCTTCCACCATCATGGCTTTGACGGGTAACGCAAGCTCAATCCCTACGATGACCCTTAGTTTTTGCTTCTCTGGACTCTTTCTGGATTCGATGTGCTCCTTGATACTATGGTCGGTTCTGGTGCCTGCTACTTCTCGAAGGTGTCAGGTCCCTTCCTGGCTTGCTACTCTCCTCGTCAGTTTGCTACCCTTCCAGTTCACGTGTTTGTTGTTCGTATGCCCCCTTCTTTCACGAACTATCCATGCTGGATTGCTAAATTCCATCGCTTTGTCTGCACTCCATTTGCCATCATGCCAGCCTTTGTTCCAAGCTGCTTCCAAGATACTGCCAGTATCAGCGGTAACGTGGAGTTCGTCAAGTTTCACAACAAACTTGCTGTAAATAGGGAGCGAACCGTGGGCAAAGAAAACGTGACACCGGCACAGTCCCCCGGCTTTCCGCCAGAGATCTCAGATACAGTGTGCAGCAATCTGAGAAGAAAGCAGAACAAACAACGGGAGTGAAACACTGGAAGTGTGCAATCATGTCCACCACTCAGCTACATAAATGCCAGCTAATGTGCAGATGTTGGCGCTGCACAGACAGCACAGCAGTCCTCCGATTGAGCACTTCAGTCTTTTCACTCCTCCAAGAATGGCCTCAGGTGACGATGACGCGCAAGATGCGGCCTTCGATCCAGACTCTGACTCCCCTCTCTCTTCTCTGTCTTCAGATGACGACAACCGTTCTGCTCGCATCGTAAAGAACACGAAGACAGACACCGACGCCCCTCCCAAACCCGCCCGCTCCCTCCCAACCTCAGCAGCTCCAACAAAAGAACCTCCTCGCCGCCCCTCTCCCCATCGCGCAACAGGCGTCCCATTCCCGCAGTACGTCGACCTCGGCCCCCTGGATCCCGGCGGGTACACCCTCAACGGCATCTACATCCCGCCCGTGCTACACCGCGATCATCCACTCTACCAATCGCGGGACCTGGCCTACGCGGCCCACTTCGATAGAGTCACGGCGGAGAGGATGCGCCAGACAAATCCGCTGTGGCCGTTCGGGCCGCGAAATGTCGATGGTCGCGTTCCGGACCCCGGCACGGCGGATGTGAGGAGTCGTGGTGAGGATGATGATCCCGCTAAATCGTCCGTAAGGGAGTCGCGCACCCCACCTAGGTGGGATGAGAGGCGGAGTTTGACGGAGTCGGTGCCGGAAAAGCCGGAGCTGGATCTTCAGGACGACAAAGTTTGGAGGAAATGGTTGCTGGAGAAGGAAAACAGCAGGTATCCAGACGCAGATGTTGTTGAGGGAATTGCCGCTCGTGACGCGCCAGGCGCTGACAGTGATGCGAATGTAGCGCCGGATGGAGGCGATATTGCTGATGATGCGTCGGACGAGGGCAACGACGCTGATCAGTCTGGTAGCTCGAGCGAGGCGGCGTCAGAAGCTTCTTCGGACGAGGAGTGGAGTTCGGGCAAGTAACGTCGGTAGCATGAGGCTGTGAGGGTTCTTTGGAGTGAGCGGTACTGTGTTCAGAGATGGGGAGTAGAAGAACCATTGCTGGTTCTCTGAATGTCGACCTCAGCTTCTCTTCGTCCTCACTTGTGTTCTTGAATTCAATCGTCTTCAGCACCAGTTGAGCAGTAAGCGACGGGCATAGACATACGGTAGAGATAAGATGCAGCATAAAGGATCTGGACCTGACATACTTGGTTGGCTTTGTAGTGATATGCCACAGTGACGAGATATTTGTTATACATCGTACCTAGCTCACGATCTTATGCAGCCTTCCTGGTCCGCCTCGAATCAGACTTCTTGACACCACCGTTGCCACCTGCAGTTGAGCCGGTTCCAGTAGTCTTCGTCACACCGCCTTTCTCTGCCTTCTCGCTCTCTTCCCTCTCCTTCTTCTCCATCGCTCTCCGCACAGCGCCCTCCTTCTCCGCTTTCTCAATAGTGCGCTCGCTCAGTTCCCAAAGACCCTTCTGCACCCCCTCGTCCTCAACTTCTTTGCGCATGATCCTCACCTCTCTGCATTCTTTTATCCTCTTTCCGCCAACGCCCCTTCCCAGTTCTTGGTCCATGGCCGCCATCAGGAAGCTTTGGGCGCCCTGCTCCGGGCTCTTGAGGACAAGCCACCAGAAAGGGTACATGAGCAGGTAGAGGAAAAGCCCGGAGATAGAACCCCAGGTTAGGTAGCGGCGCATGCCGGGGGTGCGGGTGAATCCTGGATCGGCGAGTATCACACGCGCGTTCATGGGCTGCTTGTCGGGGCGCGAGTAGGCAGAGAGGTGCTTTTGGAAGGCGGAAGCGAATGTCATTAGTGCGAGTTGGGAGGTGGCGTAGGCGGCCGAAGTAGAGAAGGTTGTAGTTTGGGTGTTTGACTTCGCTTTCTTGGATTTCTTGCCGTTGTTGGCAGTATATATAAAATTCTCCTTGCTGCTTGATGATTTGAGATCGGACAGCTCACCCCCCATGTAGGAACTACACGTTCCGAAGATGATGCGGACGTCACGGTCTGGAGGCTGTGCGCGCAGTGCTGGACTGAGTATGCTCAGCAAGTGGAAGTTGGCCAGGTAGTTGATTCCCCAGTTCGATTCAATGCTATCCTGAGTTACAGAGATCTTGCCTCCTCTCGGAGTAAGCGTGTTGCCGCACAGAATCAGCATATCTAGTCGTCTCGGCGGTGCATTGTCCACCCATTTTGTTGCAAAGACTCGTATACTGTGGAGGGAGGAAAGATCGACTCTCTCGGCGTTGATGAGCTCGTTGTTCGTGGAGGTACGGAGATCGTCTATGTAGTCTACGAGGAAGGGATCGGTAATAGAGTGCTGGGTGAGGAGGATGATTTGAGCGCCGCGGGTTGCTAGGCCTCGTGCAATCTCAGCGCCGATGCCTGATGTACCGCCCTGTGAATGAGAATTAACAATGCATGAGAGAACGAAGACTGAGAGACTTGCTGTTATCATGACCACTTTCGAGTGCATCAGACGCTCGGAAGTGTTCGTTGCTCCCCCAGAGTAGAGCTTGAGGAGGTATAGCAGGACGAGCCATGGCGCGACCTTGAGGACTGTAAAAAGGTACTCATAGTAGGGCAGACTCGAGATACCATCAACTAGTGCCTGCTTAGCTATGTACACCGGCATCGCTGCCGTGAAGTGTGTTAGACGTCTCGTCGCCGTCTGCTGTTGGAAGAGATGACAGGACAGGGTTAGGGTTCTCGCTTTCTCGCTGCGGTCCGGGCCGCCGCCGCCGCCTACATTCCAACGACGTTCCAACGATCGCCTCTTGGTGTCTCTTGAAAACTGGCGTCCTTTTGACACAGTACCTTACGACGATATAGTGTTTGACTTTCAAAATATGGCCGATAGTGACGACGATATATACGAGATTCCTTTGACAGACCAACGTGTCTTCGGTGCCGGTATCAAGAGAAAGCGAATCAAATTCGTTCCATCAACAACACCTGTCGCCACAACTCCTGGCACACCGAGCGACGATTCTCAGTTGTCCGCGGGAGAGAAATACCTAAACGCAGTTCTGGGGAAGTCGTCGAGTCGCCTGACAGGTGTAGCAAATGGGATTGCTCCCAGTTCAGATACATCAACCAGGCCAACTTGCGACATCTGCCACCTTCCCTTCTCCGCCACTAGCACCATCATACCCCACGAAGCAAGTCTTGCGCATCAGCTGTGTCTGCGACATTCATACCCTCCTTCAGCGCTGGATCGCAACCGAAAAGGTCTGGCTGTCTTGCAGTCCTATGGGTGGGACCCGGATGCGCGGACGGGGCTTGGTGCGAGTGGAGAAGGTATATTACATCCTATAAAACCGAAGGAGAAGAGGAATACTGTCGGACTGGGCGTGAAAAACAATGGCAAAGGAGCTATACCGAAAGAGAAGGCGAAGAAGATGGATGCTGGCCAGGTTCGCAAAGCGGAACAGGAGGACCGAAGAAAGCGAGAGCAACTGCATAAACTGTTCTACCAGAACGATGATGTCGAGCGCTACTTGGGTGGTAACGGCTGAGCTTTCAGACCGACCACAGTACTGGTCGTGATTATACACCACCGAGAGAAGGCATTGCGTCTCGCTCGAGATAAGGCGGTGATACTTGCTGTCATCCATCAACAGGAGCCATGTTAGGTGCATCGCTGCAGCCGTCACCTCAGCAAAGCTTTCTTGAGTCAAGTGAAACTCTTCACAGACAAGTTACAAGCATCCCTACTAGCGTCGATCTCCTCTCGCAATTGACCTGCACGTGATGTCTGCACACACTCAACGTACTATTTTCACCTCCTTCCGACCTGACCCTCGCATCTCTTCCATCTACCATCCACCACCCTGGGAGAACCCCTTGCGCGCTTCTTGCCAATCTAGCACACTGGCAGTAAGCAATGTCCTACTCTGTTGTCTTCTTGTTTTCTCGACCTTCACATTTTGAGAGAGTTCACTGACACCGAACAGCTCCTGTCGCTCAACCTGGATCGCGAATTTCTGGACCGCCTCGACCGGAAGACTGAAAAACTCAAAGCAATCGCATCTCAACTCACCCGCGCAGAAATCCATCTGTCAGCGACAATGGCTACCAAGTCGGCTCCTGACTTCACCCCCCGTGAGGAAGAACTCATGGCGAAGATCTGGCTGTGCATGAAGACTGCTCCAGAGGTAAGACAAAAAGCACTCGTCGCACGGAGGCCGATTTCGGGTTACTAAAATTCCTCCGTTCGTATTGCGTTGTCCTAACTCATATTCTCTCGATCCATCTCTCTTTGGACAACCTGCGCTACTCATGTAACGACTTCGTCGCAATCTTCACAAGACTGCGCCTCTATTCCATCTCTATTTAAAATTGTCACAATCACGATCTGACATGCTGAACCGCCTTCACAGATCGACTTCAAGCTCCTAGCCACTCACATGGACTGTGCGCCCAAGACCGTTTCCAACTTGTGGGGCAAAGTCAAGAACAAGCTCGGACTTCCCCCGGTCACTCCTGGAGCCAAAGCCGAGGCCTCCACCAAGAAGACCACAGCCGGCGTTGATGAAGGCAGCGCCGTCGCTGAGGTGGGTGACAGCGATGAAGCTGCCAACGGGAACGGATTCACCGCCATCAACGCGGTGGACCCCGTCACCCCCAAGAAGACACCAAAGCGTTCCCCCGCTAAGCGTAAGATGAAGGACGCAGCCACTACCACCGCCGAGGGCGAAGGTGATGATGAAGCCGACGCCGACGCCACTCCCAAGAAGCGCGCTCGCAGGACGCCCGGCAAGAAAGCCAACAAGACCGAGGCGACCGCGAAAGAAGGAGACGGAAACGTCGACTTCGAAGCCTCTCAGACCGTCGCTGTTGACGAGAGTATCGCATTCCAGGCAGTCCACGAGGACGAGGAGGACATTGAAGGCGTGCCCATGACGGACGAGGAGGCTCTCCCTGGTATGGCTGCACCCTTCTTCTGATCGATGGTGCGAGAGACTTACAATCCGCGAGAAGCTTGACGGTAGACCTTCGATTGCGTGCATCCTCGGCAGAGATGTACTGGACGGTTGGAGGGGTTTCTGGCATCCAAGAGTTTAGTCAGGTCTGGATATTCAACGTGGAGTTGTTGGCGCTCTAGTGCACATGGCCGATCGTTAGAATCATGGACGACGGAAGGCGGGATCGGACAGAAGGCTTTGCAAGTAAAATTTCTTCACGGACTGGACAGCTCCAAAAGCAACCAACGACCACAAAACCTCTCTTCCACGTAAACTTTTGGATTCCCCTTATTTCTTCCCTGCCTTCAACTTCTCCAGGAATTCGGCAGGAGGCTGCTGGCGGTATCCCTGCGGGTTGTTCTTCGTCCACCTCCACAGGTCTTCGCACGCGTCCTCTAACGTGAGCTTTGCCTTCCACTTCAGCTCCTCGTTTGCCCGCTTTGGGTTGGCAGTGAGGTCAAGCACATCGCCGGCACGGCGTCCGACAACCTCATAGGGAAGATCCCGTCCTACAGCGTGGCTGAACGACTTGATCATCTCAAAGACGGTGGACCCTTTGCCTGTGCCCAAATTCCATGCTCGAACGCCAGGATGCTGATCTCGGAGGTAGTTGAGAGCGACAAGATGACCTGCAGCCAGGTCGAGGATGTGAATGTAGTCGCGAATAGCGGTTCCGTCTTTTTGAAGAGTAGTCTGGTGTTGTCGATTAGCAAAGGCTCAGGATATGGATCCCAAAGGTGCAACGTACCGTCACCGAACACGAGCAGCTTCTCACGCTTGCCGACAGCTACTTGAGCGAGTAGCGGTAGCAAGTTGTACGGCACACCCTGCGGATCCTCGCCCATGATACCACTCGGATGTGATCCTGCTGGATTGAAGTATCGCAGGAGAGCGGCATTCCACTGATCCCCAGATTTGCCCTCCTTCTTCGCATTGTTGCGCTGCGCCTCGACATGATCCGTTATGATCAACTCATTTGTCGCTTTCGTCCGACCATAAGGATTCGTAGGACCGATAGGGCAATGCTCTGGGATGGGAATCATGTTCTCGAAGCGTGTCGCATCTCCGTAGACTGTCGCCGAAGAGGAGAAGACGATGTTGGTGACATTGTGTCTCGTCATAGAGCGGAGGAGGCATATCGTTCCATAGACGTTGACGCGGTAGTATTCGAGAGGGATCTCTGCAGACTCGCCTACAGCCTGTGGTGGGCAAAGTGGTAAGCTCGAGTCCAGTGGACAGCTCACCAATTCCGCACGGGCAGACTCCACAGTCAGCGTACCTTCAACGCGGCAAAGTGGATGACGCTGTCGATGTCAGGATGATCGTCGAAGACCTTGTCTAGTGCTGGTTCGTCTGTGATATCGAGGGTGTAGTGTTCAGGGCGTTTGCCGGAGATGAGCTCGATGCGGTTGAGGCATTCTTTCGAAGAGTTGTAGAGGTTGTCGACGATGACCACTTTGTAGTCAGCTTCGAGAAGCGC
>NAJN01000602.1:0-19907 GCA_005059845.1 Cryomyces minteri | reverse complement strand
AGATCGAGCAATCTTTCGCTTCGTCTCGGCCCAGGGCCACAACCAGCAGGTGTCGATGTGACAGTGTCCTATACCGCTGACAATAGCCTCTTTACTCGTGCCGTAGACTTCCGCAGAGTCCACATCGTCACCCAAATATCTCCGAGCAATCTTTCGGCATTGCTGTATGGAGTCTTTGCTTCCATTGCCCGCTACAAATGCATCCATGATCGAGTTGCACACCTGCAGCGCTTCATGCTCTTCCCAAGAATCTTCCGGAAACTCGCGTGCAGCATCTCCAATGATCCAGAAGTCGAAGTACAGCGCTCTGGCCTCGAGATTGACGGCAACAACATCCGCCTTCTTGAGCTTGAAGTACTTGTCCGGTTTCGGTGGTTGGATTTGGTCCCCTCTTGGTGGGTTGCCAAACATGCCGTTACAAGCCATCTCGATGTAGAACATATGCTCTTTCCCATCTCTAAAGCTCTCAGGCAGCACCCATTCTGTTCTTTCACCATCACCCGTCAATCCCTGGAGCGGGTGGCCATCCTTGGTCCATATAAGTCCTTCATTGTTGGCATCCCAATGGAGCTCCAAGTGTTTCTTATCCTTCAGATTCGAGGGAACAGTCAGCTGGACCTTGAACCAGTGTGTCGACCAACTGGGCCCGAACTCCTTTCCGACTGTCGTGGGTTCGAAGTCGTGAGACGTGGCATCTTTAAACGTGGGTCGTGAGAGATTCGGTGGGGAGTAGACCGACAGCTTGATACAGGATTCACCGGATGCTCGACCTTCATAGAGTTTGCTGTGGATTGCATTGTCAGTAAGCCTTGCACCACGTCCAGCCGTTGCTGCTCGAAAGTGTCTGTCAGGAGGACCACATTACTCACGGGAGTAATCCTTGCTGCCCGTATTGCCCGTCACTTGTAAACTGACCCAAACGTTCTTTGGCAATGTGGTGAATCTGCTTGCCCACCGGACCAGCCGAGAGCTTTGGATAGTTGGAGTTTGAAGACATCCTCGATTGTGTCTCGCCGCCCATGTTGGCTTCGAGCTGCTGAGGAACAGAGAGTTTCGAGGGTCGTGATGCAGCTGCAAGGGCCCGGCAAGCTCCCCCGCAATTTGGTGGAGGTCCATTGGGGGTTGGGTTGCGCTTGTGTTCAGGCTAAAGACCACCCGTCAAGACTGCTTGCCTCAATGAGATGCCTTCTGTTGTCTCTGCAATTCTATATAAAGGGAGGATCAGAGGACTAAAGTGACTCCTCCGTGTTATGCTAGCTTCGGTCATATGAGAGCATATCCGCAGTATCAAACGTCCGATCAGGCCTCAACACCTGCTCCTCAACGTCCAGAGCCACAGGCACCATCTTCGACCTTTCTCTTTCCGTCGAGGAAGGATGAGAGGATCAGAAAGCGTCTGGGAGAACGTCACGAGCAAAAAAAACCTATCAGGCCTCGCGTAGCTTCATTCGGCCCCTGTGGAAACCGGTTGTGGCCCACGAGTTGAAGGCGGGAGAGCTCCGAGTGCCTGACCGCCTGAGTAGGGTTAGTAGTAGTTGTCAGAGAGCGCGGTGGAAAGAACAGTGTTAAAGTGTAGTACCATTGCGATGCCACATCGGGTCACCATTTCTCCCGAATCAATGCTCCATGAAGGACGTCACGACCCTCCTTGTTACGAACAACGCCTCGACGTTCAAATTGGTAGGTGCCAAGAAGTGTAGCCAAGCAGAGTTAATAGGAACCTCGGAAGAAGGCGTAAACTGAGTACCGTTTGACAGAATCATACGGTGAGAACACCAGGTTGTCGTGCAGTGCATTGATCCCAGGCCATCCATGTGCCGTTCGTATTGCTGCTTAAACGCAGAATCTTCCGTGTGGCGATTGTTCTCATAGCGCAGAGTGAACACCACAGGCCAGATGCCATCTTCCCAAACATGGCGTACTCTCGAATGACCCCGTGAAGAAGCTATAAACGTCTCAACGACCTTTAACCGCTTGCATAGGTCATCTTCAAGGCGACTTCGGGGGCGACCGAAGGGCGACAGAATCGTCTGCGTGGATTTGATAGCGTGAACGCAGACTGATCGGAACAAGCACAACAGTGAGTGCTGCAGTCTGGCTGAGAGAGTAGTTCAAGAGAGCCCGTCATACTGCTGTTCCCGAACCTTACGTTACTGGGGGTTTCGTCTAATCGGCTTGCAAGGAGAGCCATGACGACACTCCTAGGTTGACGATTGAGATCGTCCCAGGCAGACTGCTTGGACGGATAGGACACGCTTCCTAGCAGACGGCCGTTGAGTGTGCTATACCTGACAAAGACGTGCAAGTGTACAGCAGTGACACAACACAATGATCTATCTCTGACGATTTCTTTGAGGAACGAACAGCGAAGCGAACATATACCAGAACCTCATGGCGTAGTTCGATCTATTGATCTAGCACCTCTGTGGAAGAGGCTTACATAACTATGGAGGTGTCTTCTAGCAGTCCACAGAAGAAGAGATGGCAAGAAGTGGAACGTGGAAGGAGAGTGGATGTGGACTGAGACACGTGCAGGCGGGAGAAGGGTAAGTGCGAGGAGAAAAAGGTGCTGAACGGTACAGTACTGAGGAACCTTGCTGACGATTCTAGGCCACCAAGCGTCACACTGCCGTCTCGGTTGGCGCATCCCTGCCACCCCAGATATCAAGCGAAAGGCACGAACTAGGCGCGGCCGCTATACAACGCTAAAGAAGGCTCTGACACTTGGTTTGATGGTCTCTCTCGTTGTCCTACAGCTAAGTTACAAGAGTCCTCGCGGGTATGGTGTCTGTGATGGTGTATCTTTAGTTCCTTGGCCGCGCAAGCGTGCCCCGGCTTCTTGTGCAGAGTCTCTAGTCGATGAGAGCAGTGACGGTGTAGAGAGGTGGGAGAGTAGTGATTAACATGGAGGACGGGGGTGGTCTTGAGTTGCTGAACGCAGTTTTGGTCGAAGAGTTGTTCCGAGATGGAAAACCCCGTGGACGTCCAACATAGCTTCATCAGTTGGCGGGCTCTTTGCAGGACACGTCTGATGCGTCCGTGTTCTCTGGCTGGCGATGTCCAACCTCTTGCACACCACTGGAGGGAAGGCGGTGATATGCCGGGAGATCGTCAAAGGATCCTTATAGACAGCTCGAGGCGCATCAGGGACCGTTGAGAGGCGGCGTGCTACCACAGGCCATGGCAGCTGGCATATAAAACAGTAAGGTAGGAGATATCAGAGATGCGAAGGGACGTTCCTACCCACCCGCTCCATCAGCTTTTCCCTCCTCTCGCTCCTCCTTCAACCCGGACCGGACGGACATGGCTGGGCCCAGGCACTTCCAACAGTAGTGCCCGTGTCGGCTCTCCACGATTTGCTCATCCCATCATGCTAAGATTAGGATCCTTCGAGGCAGAGTTTAGCCTACGAGATCCCTACACGAGCGTGCTTCCCAACGGCCTGTGGTGGTTGGGACTCCTTGGCACGACCACTCGTCCGCAGGCGGCGCCATCGCCTCGCTCTTCCCTGCCCGTGTTTCATGTAGCCCGTTGTCTGAATGGTAGTGCCCACGTATGCCCACCTGTGCCCGGCGCCCGCCTCTCTTCAGCTCTGCTCAAGGTGCACGGAGACATAACCGCAAGCTACGGCCCCCTGCTAGCCTGGCACGGGCTACGCAATCGATCCACCACCGCCGTATCTTGTGGTGTCTGCTGTCCGCGCTGAGCAACGCTCCTCCACGAACTCCAGTTCGCATTCAGCATCAGCGCCCGCATCCTTCCATCACATTCGTTTTCCAACAGGACCACGTTTAATTGTTAATAGCTGCCACTGTCGTTGGTGCTACGGGTCCCAGCCCCCGTGTTTCATACCCAAACCCCAGATCGACAAAAATTCCTCACTATGGAGCAACCAAGCGTCGGTCGGCCACGGTCCAAGTCTACCTTTAGCTTCCGCAGCACCAAGAGCGATAAGAGCAGCACCTCGAAGCCGAAGATGGATCTCCGGGAGACTGAGGCAGACAAACGGCGCAGCAAGTTTCAGCTAGGCTCCAAGGCAGATCCGAATGCTGCTATGAATGAGTCGCAGCCCGGTACGTCCTTGTCTCCACTCCACTTCATCTTGAAGATCAATGTCGCCCTCTCTCGTCAACGCGCACGCGCCGGTAGCTGTAGCTGACCTCCCACAAGCTGACACCGCCATTGGTTCTCTGACCATCCGCGCGACGCAACACAAAGATGCCTACGGTAACCCCATAAGTACGTTTCACCTCCTCGGCCTGTGACTGCTTGAAGCGCAAGCTGACGCCTCTCTCCTACAGCCGATCCGGACCTCTCCAACCCCACGAGGCCGAGATGGGAGCGCCCGTTGGACACAATCAGATCTTTCGAGAAGGCCATAGATGGCGGTTACAAGCGGAGGTCATCGATGAATCGTGCTGGTATGTTTGTAAGAGTACCTTCCAAGAACGTTGGCTTATATACGTGACTGCAGACTCTTCAGACCTGGCATCTGGAATGACTAGCCGCAGAAGCAGTTACTATGCTGGTACGTTGCAACCTCTCAAAAAGTCTCTGACATGCCGCATCTTGTTTGTTTCAATGTCGTTCAGCTCAATCTTTCTTTCTCCACGTCTCTTTGTGCATACGGTGCCAAAGAGGAAGATCCATTCGGCGTTGGTTTTCAAGTCTTGCCAAGCATACTGCCGCGCGTTCTGAGCTCGACCGAATATTGACAGTCCTGCTTCATTGGTCCAGTACTGAGCTGCCGAGGCAAAATGGCCAGCCTTCAAGGAGAATGTACTGACCAGTGTCCAGGATTTGATCTCAATCAGACCACTAGCCGCCTTTCGCAGATCGGAGGTGGTTACTATCAAGGTAGAGGTGGTCAATCCCGTCCAGACAGCTATGCCGACAGCTACGGACCTCCACCAGCACCTTCGCCAAGGAACCGGTACAATCAACGCGTGACCTCAGACCCGGTCCTGATGCGGTACAACAATGGCCAGAGCAACATGCAAGGCGTCTACCCGCAGCTTGGCTACCACCAGTCGTATGACACCGTCAATACTGGTGTCACGAACGGCAGTGACAGTACTGGTCCTTGGGCAAACTCGACAGATCCAAGCAGTGAGAATAGCTCCATCGATAAGGTCAACGCGTTGACAAGCAGACCAGATCAATCCGGAGAAAACCATGGTTCCAACGGACCTAATGGACCGCAGGGACAGTTCCGTGGTCCCATCATGGAAGAGTATGGACCGGGATCAAACGGCGGCGCATATCCGAACCCGAATGCGTTTGGACAGAACGGCTATCCTTCGCAGAGTGGCAATGGCTACGCTCCTGCTCTCCCTGCGCACACCAGAACTCCTCCGAGCCGCAATGTCATCAAGCTTGGCGGAGATTCATCTTCGTCAGCATTCACGAGCGCCAGTGCCAGCGGACCCACCTATCCGGCTAGCTCGTCAAGACCGTCGTTACAGTCAACGCCGAGCAAGAGTGAGAAGAAGAAAGGCTGGCTCAAATCGAGACTCAGCAAGAAGGACTGAAAGACATACGATGACCACAGTCTCTGTGCAAGAAGAGCGGCCAGTACATATATAATGAATAATGACGTGTCGCCGAGCCATTCTGGGCTCTGCATTTCTATGGCGTTTCTCCGGGGAATGGCATCGAGGGTTCACTTCCACCTGAAGAGTCGCTGTCAGCGAATTGAGGCGCGAAGAGGCGTCAGGAGAGTGCGCGACTTGATGCACTCAGGAAACATGTCGTTTGGGCCCAGGCTGCCTTCGACCTGTTGGCAGCGATGAGACCTCTCTCTTAGTAGTTCGTGGAAGGAATGTGGATGGAGAAAATTTCATGTTGGACATGTCAAGCTGTCCTTGCAAAGATCCAGTCTTAACCTTGAGTGTCACACTATTCTCTCCGACTCCACCCACATTGAGACACGTAACGGCATAATTTGCTTTCGACAGTGAAGGTGACCTATTCGGTCTTCCTCGCCTTCTCCTCGGCCTCCAGTCTGTCCGACTGGTCCTCCTTCATCGCCACAATTACGTACCCTATCAGTACTATGTTCGCCACGATAGCGGCTGTAGCCCCGGCGAATGTAGTATTGCCTTGCGCGTGTTAGCAAAGATCTCAGCTGCTCCTAACGGTGGTACCATCACATGACTCGCATCTCGAGTCCAGTGGCTTACCTCCATATATCGTATTCAATGTCAAGAAATACGATCCTATCGGCAATGTGATCATCCCAAACGTGAAGCCCAGCAGCTTGAATATGACGGACCTGCTGTGCTGTTAGCTTTCCGTGAGCTGTGCTCTAAGCCGCTGATGGGAAGCAACGCACGAGGGCACCGCGGGCGCAATATCTGACTTCCGCGGCGCAGATGTGTCTTCTTTCTGAAATGATCGCGCCTCTTGCAGTACTGTTCTTCTAGTCGCCATTCCTGCTGGTGCGTATGGGACTCCTGACGGAAGGTAGGTGGATTTATTGGTGTGATTCTTTGTTGTGGAGGGAATATCGATTAGTGACGCGGCTCGGCAGATGCCGAAGAGGTTCGCGTAAAACGCGTCTGGTCCAAGCAACTTCAATTGTCTTGACATCTTCTGTGTCTGCTTCTTCTCAACCCGCGCCCTGGGTTGGAGTCTCTGTGTTTGTTTCTGGGAGAGCTGCGTTGAGTCTTACGTCGTATAGGCTCAATACGCCTGCCAATCTGTCAGAACCGTCAACCAACATCTCCCGGCTCCCTTCCTTCATGCCAAGCTCTTGCGCTTCTCAGACTCACTCCAAGTGGTCCAAGTGGTCCAAGTTGTGATCTTACAACGCAATGGCGGACAGCGACCCGATCTCATCGGGCACAAGCACACCAAAAAGAAGGAAAACAGCAAACGGCTATACGGCAGTCTCCCAAGGATACGACTCTCAAAATGACAGCGGGGACGAACTCTTCGAGACTGTTGCAACGCTTCCACCACCACAACCACGCGGGTCGCAGATGACCTCTCAAGGTCTTAGGTCGCAGATTGTGTCACCGAGACCATCGCACATCACTCAGCCTACGCAGATCATGAGCACTCCGATTGCTCACAGAATCGCGTCACCATCGTCCTTTGTACCCGCTAGGGTCGCTTCACCGTCGCCATCTGTGCAAGTTACCGCATCCTCACCCGCCCGTGCTCGCTCTTCGCCTGCGTCTCAGAGAGCACCGGTAGCGAACATGAGAGGAGGAGGGATAGCCATGCGGATGGCACCGCCAGGCACGATGTTCCGAGCTCCGTTTGCGGTGCAAGCACAAGTATCTGCCAGACAATCGACTCAAGAGGTCTTCAGTGACGATCTGCCGGTGCATCATAGTGACTCTTCAGACAACGAGGGGCAAGGAGTTGGCTCAAACATCCAGCCTACTACGTTCACTTCGGGCCTAAGTAGAGTGCAGGAGTCGCCCATCAACTCAGTGGAAAGATTCAAGAACGTTACCTCACAATTTGCGTTCGATAAGCCGGCTCTACAGACACACTATGCAGACGATATGGCTAGTGCATACGGCAAGTCGAGACGAGCAAGGCCACTGCAATCTCAGACTGGTCCGGCTCGTGCTCAGCCGGTTACAGACCTCGAACTAGAAGACATACCAGACTACGAGTTGAGATCGAAGGTTCAGAAGATGGCGCTGGTTTATGCCCACAAGAAAATTCGCACACTCTACGATGCATTGGTCAGGAAGAGAGGGAACTTTGATGATGCGTTGGCTTACATTGTCGAGCTGGAAGAGAATGACGAGAAGCAACCTCCAATTGATCTCACAAACTCTGACGACGAGCTCGGCGTTGCGAAGTTGAATAAGCCGGCGGCGCCAGCAGTCCGCAAACCTTTGGCAAAGCAGCAGGTCAAGGCACCTAACAGGTCCATTCACGACAAGTGGTCTTCCACTCAGGCTACCCATAAACCGGCGACCAAGCCCGTCATAATACCTTAGTCACCTGCAACACCACCGAGGCCCAGAAGAAGACTGGTGCAGGGCAGGAAAGCGCCTTCGTCGCCCATTCTTGCCGCCTCTGCACCAATTGTCATTGACTCTGCTTCAGATTCCGGTGTTGGATCAGAAGAGGAGATTGTAGGGGACGAGGGAAGCCTGCTCAACTTTTTCAACACTTGCTCGGCTCAGGAACTTGCGGATTTGTCGAATCAACCAGAGCAGGTCGCAAAGATAATAATACTGAAGAGGCCGTTTTCAAACCTAGACGAGATCAGGACCGTGTCAGACACATCAACTACAAAGTCCGGCAAGAAGAGTGCGAAAAAGCCAATTGGCGATAGGATAGTTGACTTTTGCGAAGACATGTGGACTGGTTACGAGGCGATTGATCAGTTAGTGTCACGCTGCGAGGCTCTTGGAAAGCCTATTGCGGAGGCTATCCAAGCATGGGGGTTTGACGGAGCAGTGAGAGATGGCGAGATGCAGTTGACCAGCTTTGAAGATGCGCACGACTCTGGCATCGAGACTCCTGTGAGCTCTCATCCGCAAGCCAAGGCCAAAGAAAGGAAGTTTCTCAAGCAAGCAGAGATCATGAGCAAGGACCTTACTATGAAAGACTACCAGCTTGTCGGTCTTAATTGGCTCAACCTCCTCTGGGAGAAGAAACTCAGCTGCATTCTTGCGGACGATATGGGTCTCGGAAAGACTTGTCAGGTTATCTCGTTTCTATCACACCTCTACGAAACCAACATTCAAGGACCGCACCTTGTGATAGTGCCAGGCTCAACGCTAGAGAACTGGCTCCGAGAGTTCCAGAAGTTTTCTCCAACACTCCGTGTCGAACCCTACTACGGCTTGCAAGCGGACAGAGCTGAGCAACGTGCTCGGATTGAAGACGAAATTCAAGCTATCAACGTGATCGTCACCACGTACGACACAGCGACCAAACCGGAAGATGCCTCATTTCTGCGTCACCTCGAACCAGTGGTGTGCGTCTACGATGAAGGCCACGCACTAAAGAGCAGTGGCACAAAGCGCTATATTCAGCTGATGCGAATACCCGCACAGTTTCGGCTTCTTCTGACCGGTACGCCTTTGCAGAACAACCTCCAGGAGCTAGCATCCCTACTCGCCTTTATCATGCCCAATCTCTTCAAAGAGCGGAAGGACGACCTGGCCCTTATATTCAAGCACAAGGCAAAGACTACCGATGCAGACCATGCGGCTCTCCTCTCAGCGCAGCGTATTGCACGAGCGAGATCTATGATGACTCCTTTCATCCTTCGAAGGAAAAAGCACCAGGTTTTGAAACATCTGCCGGCGAAGACCTGCCGCGTGGAGTACTGCGAGCTTCTGCCATCTCAGAAGAAGGTCTACGACGAACAGTCAGCCGTAGCAACACAGGTGCTTCTGGATCGCGCGGCGGGAAAGGTGAACGCAAAAGCAAGCAACAATCACATGATGGCACTACGTAAGGCTGCTATCCATCCTCTCCTGTTCCGTCGCATCTACACCGACGGCCTGCTCCATAAGATGACCAAGGCCTGCATGAGAGAGGTAGAATTCGCCGATCGCAATGCCGACTACATCTACGAAGACATGGAAGTAATGACTGATTTCGAGCTCAACGCCTTCTGCGAACGCTATCCCGACACCATGGCCAAGTTCGCCCTCGAGAACGACGAGTGGATGGACTCAGGCAAGGTGCAAGCCCTCGCAGCTCTTCTCCAGAAACATAAAGCAAAGAAGAGCACGGCCTTTCGCGGACGCAACCAGAGGATGCTGGACTGGATGAAGAGGGCGCTGGGCCCGGACGCGGACAAGCTGCTGGAGGCCGGCGAGGAGCTGGGAGAGGGCTTCACGGGCGGAGCCGAGCCTCCACTCCCTGATGCGTGACTTGCGGGAAGGCCGTAAGTTCGTCTCTCTGGTAGCTCGACTTAGCAATGCAATGTCGTTGTCTCATCCGCCGCGCCACAGACCAGTGCCTCGTGTCTCTGTGGGTAGGTCCTCGGGCATCGCTCCCTTCTGGCTGGGCCGTGTCGCTTCGGACGAGCCCATGCTGCGCCTTCTCTCTCAGCAAGGCGTCACTCGTCGCCGGCCTGCTTCTGCCGGCGAAGCGTCGCAAACGTTCACGAGTCCATCGCCGTCCAGCGACTACGTCGCATTAGCCAGAAACACCGAGTTCCTCCAGGATACCTGTGGAGGCGTGCGGCGCCGCTGCTGCTCGAAGGACTCGGGAGGGTCCCCGGTGTCTCACGACCGATGTGCTGTGGTGGCCGCCTGCGAGCTGATGCCACACGGCGCGGCGCGTTTGGAGACTTGCATCGTCGATGATGTCAATGGCGGAAGGTTGGCGACGGGCTTGTGGGGGAGGAGGGCCGGGCTACCGATCGGCAGCTTTGCAAGATGTGAGGGACGGTAGTGGTCTTTGAACAGATTGCGAATCCCAACTACGCCGACTGCACGGCAGGAGTTGGGGAGATTTGATTCTCGAGCTGTGTCCAATGATGACCACCCAAAAAAACGCAGCGATTTGCGCTTCCGAGGCTCAGTAAATATATCTAAAGTTCGGGTTCTCCTTGTCCGTCATGTCACCACTGTTATCGACATATCAGCAATGCGTAGCATGTCTCGTTCATGGGGAACAAACTCACAAGGCAGTAGCGTCCAGATCCCTGCCTTCCAAGCCTCCTTCCTGAGCAGCCTGCAACGCGTCTCTCCTGTGATTCTCCCTGCTGAGCAAGAACCGCAGGGCGAGGACAACACCGACCTCGATCAAGTGACTGACGATCATGCTCCAGATGCCCAGGCTGTACCCGGGCGCTTGGGCGGTTTTGTAGAAGAAGGGGCCGGCAATGTTGCCGGTGCAGTAGCCGAGGAACAGCACAGCGTTCGTGACGACCTTCTTGGTGTGGCCGGCTGTGTTTGCGGTGGTCAAGGACAGGATCATCACGAACGCTGCGTTGTAGGGGCCGGTGAGGTAGTAGCAGATCAGGCGGCCGGCTCTGGCGTGCGCGGGCACGAAGCGCAGTCCAAAGGCACCGCAGATGTTGGGGACGAGGTAGAGCAGGATGAACCAGCATCTGGTGTTTGCGCCCTTCCGCGCAAAGTAGTCGTTGAGGAACACGCAGCTGAGGATGGAAAGTGCAATGATCGCTCCGTAGGGGATCTGCATAAGCGTTGTGACGAGCGTCGAGAAGCCGAATCCTTTGATGATCAGGGTTCCGAAATTGGAGATGCCACCGTTGGGGATGTTGCCGACGGTGCCGAGAAGGAAGAACAGGTAAACTTTGGGGTCTGTGAACGCTTCTAGGACTTGGTAACCCTTCAGGTGCTTGCTCTCGATACCCGTTTGGCCTTCGCGCTTTCGCGCCACAGCGATCTTCTTCTCTTTGAGGCTCAGGCCCTTGGCGGTGACGGGAGAGTCGGGAAGCATGATGAACATGACGAGGGTAACTGTCCCAGCTGGGATGGAGCTACTGCGCTTTGTTGACGGCTCCTGTCTTTGACCGGACTTGCGACATATGGCACGGTCCCGCGTGGTCCGACTTCAAGCGGAGCATTCTGCTGGCTTGCAGAAGGTAGAGCAGTCCTAAACTCACGGTGTTGGTTTTGCTGCCCGGAAGAAGACTCCTGATAGGCAGGCAGTCGCGTCTGGGTCGCCGACGTTGCTCCAGAATCGTCGTGCCGTACCTCGAACGTGTGAGAGTCTGAACTACGTGGGCTGTCTTCGTCGTCACTGGCCGACGGGGGCACACATTTCAGCTTTAGCTTTACGCACGATGTACATGGCCATGCGTTCGTCGTCGCACTGTCGCATTTTATCTTGCGTCTTCTACATCCCTCGCAAGCGCGCATCACTGTACACTGGTCAGCAAGACGTGGACTGATAGATGGATTTCTGGAAGCGTACCCTTCACTCGTTTGTGGCGGTTGTATTCGTCAACGAAAACATAATCTGAGAGACGCAAGTCAGGTTGTGAACAAACAACCCAGAGCAGTAGCCGTCTGCCATCGCAATCCAGGGTTGACTTACTTTTCTGATTCTCTTTGGGTGCGAGGTTCGGCTGCGTGAGAGGGAAATTTTGCGTCTGTCGGCTGTCTGCCATTCTAGTGAGACAACAGATGTCGCCCTCAGTGATACCAGCATGAAGCAGTCCACAACATCTGTCGATCAAGAACGGATTTGCGTTTCCAAGTGAATCCCGAGTCGTGGCTGCTTCGTCCGACGTATATATGAAACTTAATGCAGATGGCGCGAAGCTGGACGGTTCTCCTGCACCAACTTCATAAGACGTTGTCCAAACTTTTCCCCAACACGTCAGGTTTCCTCCAGAACAGGCTGCGAATGTATACGATTAGCCTCCATCATCTTTCGCCTTCCACTTCCCTGCAGGCATCGGCAGATCCGAAGATGGCACACCACTCACTGAGAAATCAGCAATGCTGATCTTAAACTTTCGACGAAGCGACGGCGTCCAATGAAAGACCTCGGCGCGAGCAAGAGGACCTCGGCGCCCGCAGAACATGAAAGCTTCTTGCAACGTCGAGGCAGCAGACACGACGGCGTCCTGGAGTGTCGGTGTGAACGGAACGTTCAAGTCCTCCAGGGGCCTTCGAGCACAGATATCAGCTTCTGAGGTCCACCGTGTGCCACGCGAGACCGACCCTTCCGACGCTTGCCAGTGAAGCGTCGTCGGTGAAACGGTCTGGGGTAGGGCAGGGATACCCTTCGATGGGCACCTTGCGGCTAGTCGAACCGCTGGGCCACGCCACTCTTTCTGAACGTATAGGGTTCTGTGCGGGCGCAACTTCGAGCGAACATGAATGTATGGCTGCGGCGGTATAGCTCCAAGCTTCGCAAGGTTACGTGGCACACAGACCGGCACTGCTCCCCTGGAAGACGAAGACTCTTTCAGCGGTGTAGGAGTCGTAAGCGCGGTGGGATTGTTGATTTCGACTACTTGCATTTTAGGCAAAGCCATGCGACCGATGCATGTCCTCTCTCTACACGAGTTGGCTGCGCACGCGGGACAGCGCTGGCAAGAAACACCTCCCAGAACTGCCGTCAGTCAACAGGCATGTCCGACGACACTCGGGGAACAGGCAGGCAGGCAAGGTGGTGTAACGGCGATCAGGAGAACGCGGCCTAGTGGAGTTGCAGGTCTGACAAGCGGTGGCCAAAGCCCATCTGTCATTCATGCCACAGCCGGAGGGCGGTTCGAGGCGTTGCGCGAGCTCTGCCAACCTCCCTTCAGCTGCCGCTGCCCGCACGGCTTCGCCACGTCTAGATGACACTCCACCTCTCAAGGCGCATGCTCACGCCTCGGGGATAGACCGGACAACCCCTTGGCAAATGTTCCTTCCTGGGGTGTGCCGCCACCCAGCAGGCTGCAGCGAAGGCACAGTATTAGGCTACTCCCGATGTCGTGCATAGGAGCCATGTGGCGCCAACGCGCAATCCCAGCGCCCCGCGCACGACCGACGTCCTTGAAATCTTACCTGGTACCTACTCTACTACCTGGTACTCAAGGAGCTCGTCGCTTCAGCTCGACCTCTCCCACAACTTCCAGAGAGTTTGTCAGGAGAGCCCTTTTTGACTGTTCGATGACCAGGCACTGGGAAACGCCAGTTCAGTGGCGATGTGCTCACTGCTCTGCCTGGGTAGTCAGCCAAGGAGCACCCGTGTACTGGCGCGGCTCGGTTCGAGCAACTTCAAACGGTACTGAACTGAAGTTGTTTGGACAACTCCACCCGGACATTTTCCGTCCTGCTCACGGACCAGATACATTCTACAAGCCCTTGCTCGCACCATCACATCTTTCGAGGTGGAGTCGGTTAACTCTTGGCCTAAACGCCATGTCGTTTCGTGACCGGCAGGTGGGCAACAGTGTTCTGTTCCACGATTCATCACTTCAGCTCTCTCGTTTAACCAAGAATCAGAAATGGACAGTGTTCATGCTTCTGGTACTTTGTACAGGGGTTAACAAGCAACGACAGCTATCCTCCTTGTTGATTCTGCGTTTCTTTGCCCAGACTGCCACAAGATTGACAGGGAGGGCGGCTGCCCTCTCTTGATAACCTTATACCACATTGAGACTGCAGGCTCTTTCTGCAAACCTAGGGCACCTGCAAAACGAGATCCACAGCGAGAAGAGCAAGAAGAACGAGTAGGGTCTCTTCAGTTCTTTCGACACTAGGGACATACGCCACACCACCAGCCGCATTCTGAGCATCCGATCAGGTTGAGCAGACGGGAATGAATATGAGGCTGTGAATCGCCATGAAACCCACAACCTCCACACGCAGTGGCCAAGCTCTTCGTAGCAAGAAGTTCGGAGGCTCCTTGTTGCATCGACACATGTCAAGAGTCTTCAAGGACGGCCTGCGCGAGTGTGTGTTCCGGCTGCTGCTTACCAGGTTACGCTCACGGCGATGATGAGCCAGGGAGCACAGACACGACAGCGATCGAGCATTGGGCGACGCCTGCAGCCATCCGCGTGGCTCACGACTTCTTCGAGCTCGAGAAGATGAGTCGTTAACACGGTGACTGAACGTGTGCTGCAGTGGAACAACAAGGTGGATTTTGACACTGGCGGAACGGAGGAGGAAAGTAGGCTGATCTGGAAACTTCTCACACTGAGATCTCTAGGCAGCAGTCGTAAACCAGGTCATTTCCAGCATCTCTTTGCGAACGGGGCAAGCCAAGACGCTTACGCGGTGCCTGCCTTGCGTGCGTCTCCAGCTGCATCTCCAAAGAGCATTGCCTCGTGGTCCTCTGGACCGATGGTTCCCATCGATCAGCTTCCTTGTTCCCGAATCACTTCGCCTTCCAGAGGAGGTAATCACACGAACTCGTGCGAGCAAATCCGGGGCGGTTGATTTGGACTATCTGCCAGACTGTTTCGGTGTGGCCGAAGATATCGAGCATGGTCAATGCTACTCATTTTACCTGTTGACGTCTTTTCCTGCAGTGTACAGTATTGTTTTCAGAATATAGAAAAGTGAACCGCATTGCTTCAAGATTGTTGTAAACATGAAGCGGTAATGAGGCAAACGGCACCAAATTAAATACACGAACTACGAGCTTTGTCACCCAACAAGATAAGCCTAAAGTTACAGGCTTGCGACTAACACCTGCAACCTCATCGCATTGCCGCCACGACCACAACCCATTAGTCTTCCCTACAACCAGCGTGTCTTTTCTATCAGAGTTCTCGTGTCAACAATGGACCCCGACAAAGACAACGCCAACCCTACCATCCTCCTCGCCTCCGACCTCCCCTCCCGCCGCCTCTCCAACCCCTCATCAACCAGCAAACCTCGCGCCGACGGCAGCACGGGTCTCTTCGACGCCCTCATTCCATCCTACACCTACCTCAACGATCCTTTCGCGCCTCGCTCTCCCTCGTCTTCAGAAGCCGACTCCGACGACGAGAACGTCTTCGAGGAGATAGACGAGCAAGAGGTGTACGACCTGATCAGCACGATCTCCGACCCGGAGCATCCGCTGTCGCTGGGCTCGCTCGCCGTCGTCAACCTGCCCGACATCCACATCGACACTGCGCCCACGACATCGAGGAATCCGATATCGACGGTGACGGTCCTCGTGACGCCGACCATCACCCACTGCTCGCTCGCCACGGTGATCGGGCTGGGCGTGCGCGTGCGTCTCGAGCAGGCGCTGCCGCCGCGGTTCAGAGTCGACGTCAGGATCAAAGAGGGGACGCATAGTACGGGTGAGGCGGTGAACAAGCAGTTGGGGGACAAGGAGAGGGTGGCGGCTGCGTTGGAGAACGGGACTTTGATGGGAGTGCTGCGGAAGATGCTGGCCACATGTGTGTGAGCGAATCACGAGACAGTGGGAGATTGAGAGGAGACGAAGGTCTCTAGGCCGCCTAGAGGAAGGAGACCGTGACTGGCTGGCACTAAAGGAGTCAGATGAAGTCAGATGGAGTCCACTATGGAGGGCGTATGATACCACCATGGCATCCTCTGGACGCCGAAAAGAGACGGGTCTGAGTAAGGCACGCCGCGGTGCTACCTGATGCTCCGACTGCAAAAGGGACTGGCACCGCGAGAAACCGTGCGACGAACACAAGCCAAAGTCGAGAGAACCATGCAGCGCGAGTGGGGTGGTCGCCACATGCAGTGTGCGGAAGCGAAGGCTTTCATGCATAGTTGTGAGGCCGCGACGTGTTCATAAAGCGAAGGAGAAGTAGAAACGCTCATGGAAGAGCACTGTGGTGGATTGCACTGCAACGCCTTTGGACGCAGAAGAAAATGCCACCACACGCTCTAAGCCGATCCACCCCTATGCACACACAAAGGACACTTGTACCTCCCCTTTCCCTCCACCGACGGCTCCTCCTCCAGCATCGCGCGATCTAAACACGACCGATGAAACGCATGCCTGCACGCAAACACGACCAGCGCCCCCACCACCCCTTCCCCACCATCCTCACCCTCCCCCATCTTCCCCAAACCCACCACGCTAGCCTTCCCCTTTCCCCGCTCCAGCCTCCTCGCCTCCTCCCCGCCACCCCTCTCAATCCGCCTCAGCGCCCTCGCCTCCGCATCGTGCAGCTCCTTCCTTTCCCACGCGTCCCACACGCCCGCGCCGGCGCCGGGGCCGCAGATACGGCGCTCGCAGAGCCCGCACGCCATGCCGCGGGGCCGCCAGCCACGGTCGCGGAGCGTGCGCGCGTCGGCGACGTGCGCGAAGAGGTCCTTGTTGAGGAGCGCGTTGGCGAGCGAGCGCAGGCTGTCTTCGAAGGTGTAGGCGGAAAAGATGTCGGCGATGACGGCGCGCAGGTCTGAGAGTGAGGGCGAAGACTGCGAGGCGCGCGTCAGGAAGGCACGCAGGATGAGTAAGAAGGAGTGCGTTTGATTGGAGGGGGGTTTGAGTCTGGCGCCGCTGCTGCTGGTTGAGGCGAGGAGCGCCGTGAATGCTTGCTGCACGTCGGAGCGGAGCGAGGCGGTCATCCTGTCTGTGTTGGCGATGCCTGCGTGTTCGGTGCTGGGGTGCTCTAGGGCGTACGCTGCGGCAGCCGAGACTTGCTTTGCTACTCTCACCACTGTGTCGACGAGATCGAGCCAGAGCAGCTCGTGGGGTGCAAGATCGTCTTCTGTGATCCATGTTGTATTCTTCCTGTGTGCGGCAGGCCGGCTAGACGCTGCGGTGGCTCCAGTCTGTCCCTTGCACAGCCAGATGCCTACTTTGCAGTACTTCTGTACGGCATCTAGCAGGTCTTCGGCGGCTTCCTCGGTGTTCGCAACGTCTGGACTCTCACTGGCTGCGCTGATAAGTCCCGTGAGTGCCAGCTCGAGCGTACCTAGGTGCTTAACGAGCCGATCCATGGCATCTCTCACAAGGCCTTCTCGAGCCATGAGCACAACGGCGGCATCGACTACGCCAAGACTTTCCATAGCTGGAAGGACTTTGTCAAGTTTGAGATCTCCGGACTTGAGGAAGCTGACATAGCCGGCTACACGGGATGGGTCATACATGCACATCAAACGCACATAGCGTTCTGTGAAGCCCATATCAGAGATATCCGGTGATGGCTGGAGGTCTCTCTGCTCCTGATGCAGTCCTGGCTCGAGGAGAGTTCGCAGAAAGATATATTGCGCCTGCGATCCATCGTCAAGCGCATCTAGCACCTGGCGGAGCAGTCCAGGCGCATATGCCTTCAAGATCCGGGCAGTCCTTGCGGTATCAATATCGGCGAGATCTCTTGAGTGACTAACAATGACAGCCTGTACTTCACGCGTCTGCTTTGCTGTGAGACCGGCGCTTGGCCGTAAGCAGTCGCCAACGCAATCGAACACAGCTCCACGATCGTCTTTGTCGTCGAGACAAGCTTCAAGAAGCTTTGCATACTGCTTCTCGCCCTTGTAGACCGATTTCAAGACCCGGTGAAAGCCGGCCTGTGCGAAAAGAGGGACAAGTGATTGCAAGTCTGATGGGTGGTAGATCGAGAGCAAATACTCAACACTCAACTGGCAGTCGTCGGCTACCTCGTCCGAAGGGTACTTGCACAGTCCTTCGAGGACTCTGTGTAACGACGATCCGGAAAGGAGAATGAACTGAGGGAACTTGGGCAGGTTGCGTGCAACGAACATGTCTAGATAAATTGCATCTTGCGGACCAAATTCTTTGGGGGACATGACCTCCAGCAGGATGCTCACAATATACTGTCGAGTCAGGGACGATCTCGATACCTGTCTATCGCTCTCGCCGAACGCTGAGTAGTCATCGGATTGTTGGTCCTGGCTTCCATTGAGAAAGCTATCCTCGAATGCTTCGTTCAACATGCTCATGAAGCTGCTGGTGTCGAACTTGAGAATCATCCGAAGGTAGGGAAAAGATGGCTCGGGCGACGCGTCTGCTTGGGTGTGAAAGACGTAGCCACCAACTTCGGGCCATGGTATGGCTTTGCCAGAGAAGATGAATCCGTAGAGCTCCGCCTTCGCTTTGGAAGCATCGCTGACTGGAAGCTCCAAGCCGTTCGGATATACTCGTCCAGTGAGTGTATATGCCAAATACGGAAACATCTTCATCGCCGAATCAACAAGTCCTGAAGCGCCCGTATCGGGGCTGTCTGCGTCGTATCCAACAGTCTTCACAAGCGAGAGAAGGTCAATGAGTGGAGACACATAGTCTCCCAGCGCCTGGTTCCAGACATAAATCAGCGCATCGTAGAGATAGTGCTGTTTGCACAGTGTAGATATTTGATCGATGTCGATTGTCCGAGTATCCAGTCGACAGATCAGCTCTTCGATACGGCTACCACGATTCTGCAGTGTGTAGTGCGAGACGATATCCTTCAGTACAGCGGGTGGGACAGCTTTAATCTCGTCATCGACGATGTGTGGCTCTAGCGTCTCCAGAAACACATCCTCGCTCGAGCCTTCTTCATACCACTCGTAGACATCGTCGAAGAGAAAGTCTAACTCGTTCATGCTGATACACGCGGTGAAGCATTCCACCGCTAGTTGCTTTAGCTGGGATGATCTTGCATCCTCCGAAGTTGAGTTCGGTGTCCTAGAGAACGTGTACTTCAGAGAAGCGGCCATCATCTCCAGCAGTTTCTCTCGCACCATGTCGTGTCGCGTGTCGTCATCATCTGGCAAGCCTACTGTCAGTTTGTCCGCACTGCCCACATAGTAGGAGGTTGCGAGCCTGATGGCGGCGATGAAGTCGCCGTCTTCCGTGAGAGCTAGCAACCGATCTGCCCAGTTGGAGAGAGTGCCGATCGAGATGTCGTTGAATCCCAGTAAGAACAGTCGACCCTTGTAAGCGCGAAAACTCATGTGAAATGCATCAGCCACGACTCCATGCATAGAACTATCTTCCTCGTCTAAGTGCTCTACCACCGTGCCAAGTTGCCGGGAGAAGAGGTCTTGATGGAAGATGTGTTTGTGAAGCAGATCAAACGAATCCGTCATGCGGAGTGTGTTGTCTTCTAGTATTACCAGCCTCTGACTGATCGTCAAAACCCCAAGGACAGACCTGCTGAGCCATTGCACAGCAACGATAGCCTCTTCGCTCATCCACCGACTGCGAGGACGGAAATGCAGATCTGGCGGCTTGTCCTTCTCCACAGGCTGCGGCTTCTCCGTCTCCTCAACCTCAAGCACCGTTAGTATATTCGACCAACAATACACTAGCTTTGTCCGAGAGATAGGTTCGCCAGAGTCAGTAGACGGAACTTTGAGCTTTACTGCGGGAAACCAGGCAAGGCATCCACACAAAGCGCTGTGTGCCGCGACAGCTTTCGGCCGCGGAGCTTTGTGCTGAGTCTGAGCGATTGGAGTAGTGGACACTATGACCAGAAGGTAAGGGGTGAGTATTGCGGTCAGTCCCATTTTGTCACTGGCTTGCTCCACATTGCCAAGAGGCAACGGTGAGAAGGCAAGTACGGAGCTTGGTTTGCGCGT